>JARHVA010004417.1:387500-415000 GCA_037957365.1 Torreya grandis | reverse complement strand
CATTTTTTCCAAAGTCACTCCAAGGGTGGGAAGCTAAGGTTTGATCATTTGATGAAAAGTGTCAACCTATGCACATGATTTTTATACATCATAAGCAAGGTGACATAAAACCTAGATGTTCCATTTGGTCACATCTAGATCTAATTATTATTATGTATATGACACATGTGTCTAGTTCAGTTTTTTTATCACACTTTATTATTAATTTATATATTTTTAACCCTTGATAACCTCTATTATCAATTTAGGGTTAAAAATGTGGTGAACCTGACCTTTGTGTATTTGATGTAACTTATAGTGTGCTTTAGTTTTTTATTATTATTTTATTTATAAACAATCACAGTTGATTTAAAAATATAATTTATTTTCTTAAAATCATGTTTAATATGGATAGAAAAGGACTTACTCCTCATATCCCTGAGGAGTGTGATAGTTACCATCCCTCTAACTAGATCCATGTTATCACTTCTTCAAGGGGTAAGGTGTGCCATACTAAAATGATAAAAATGGTATCCAACAAACCATTACTAAATCCCTAGATGATACATTTATGCATATCCAATATGAAGAACTTAGGGTTTGCACTTATTAAGATCCAAAATATCAAATCACTAGTATGAGTGAGTTAAAGAGTTACAAAATCAGATTACATACATGAAAAATCCAATATATGATAGTGTTAATTATGAATTTGCATCTTCATCTATATATGTTATACCCAATAAGGTTTTTTAATCCAAATGAAAAAATAAAAAAGAATATATCTAAAAACAAATGATTCAAAAAGTGACCAAAATCATAATAAGAATCCAATTGAAATACTATGAGAAATGCTTTGAAATAAACTAGTTTAATTACCTCCTCTACATCCTATAAGGGGATATAAATACTATTTCTCACATCATAGAATGCATGAGCATCATACATATTATTATTTTGAATTGAATAAAAATACATAATATAAATGATCATGATGATCCTATCATCCATACATATATTAAACAACCCACTCAAATTATGTGTGCCTTTCCCAAATAACAATTATAAAACTAGAAATATGGGTATAAAAGTGTAATTCAAATAAAAAAACTTAAAAATGCAAAAATTAGAGAAAGAAAATATTTTAAAGGAATTGTTACAAAGAGAGAAAGAACATATGTTACAAATTCAAGATCAAGATAAGAAAACAAGAATTATAAAAAGAGGGTTTCTAACAAATTAATTTTCAAAGCAAGACATGCCTACCAAGTAAAATTTTATAAATATGGTTTCTAAGGATCCAAACATCATATCTGATTCATTCATAGAGTAATAAATAGTTAAATTTAGTACTCAAAAGTTTATGTTTTAATCCTCAAATTGTCACATCTTGTCCCACTCTTAAAAGATTGAATTAGTGTTAGTTAGATAAATGAAACTAATGATCAATAGTTTCTAATTTTTATTTTATATTTGGACAATTATGTTGTATAGTTGACATATTTACTATTTTATTTAATACTCAGTTATGATTAGATGGTAATGAGATGTGCATTTAGATATATTTTATTTTTGTGTATTGAAATCCAATATTGATGTAATTTCACTTACATATTTGATTTGTAGTTCATATATGTAGACACATTCTAAGTACTATTTTATTTTGTTGGAAGGTTAGACTAACTACCTTTTATAAATCAAGGTGTTTGTAGGATTTTCCCTCCATCACATAGAGGAATAGAGGGAGAGTATCATAGGGGAAGAGGATGCATATATTTTCATTTGGGATAGAAAGAGTGAAACTAAACCTACAAACACACACATACACTCCTTATTGCTTAAATGAATTTGATGATCATGGTGTTCTATATATTTTTTAAGTGTTTTATTTTCATTATCTATCTTTATGGTTAATATTTCATGTTCACATTGATTCTAATTTGATTATTTGTCTTGTGATGGCATAACTAGTTTGTAAAGGATGATCTTGATTAACATAATACATTAATTCGATTAATATGTATTGGTTTATTGAATATCCATGAAACCATTATGTGGGATAAAATTTGGTTTATGAGTTATAGTTGTGGTAGAATTAATTTATTCATTTCAAACCTATAGATTATTGGGTGTTTATTAAACCATTTTTGTATTTAAATCATGTAAAGGTTGCTAGAATTATATACTACCCATTTTAGTGGCTTAGGGAGGAGAAAATAGGGCAAGAGGGAACTCAAGAAATTATCTTAAATGAATTTTTAAACCTAAGAGAAACTAGGCTTTTATTTTTTTATAAGGCTATAATAGCTTTATTTCTCTACACTATTTGAATAAAAAGGAATTAGGTCATTATGGGAAACTTGAAAGGGGAATTAGTTTTTTTGTTGCTATAATTTTAGGTTGAATTCATAATTTAATGAAAGGAAGTTTTTTTCAAGAAAATTACATGCCCAAAATATGGTTATTAATTTAAATTTAATGGTAAGAGGAGAATAACATGCATTAATGAATATGATTTTCATTATCATGAAATCACAGAGTTGTAGGAGAACTTCTAGGTCATGTAAAATGTGGAGAATGAGAGGAAATAGAATAATAAGAATGAAGATAAAATAATGGGGGGATGGAGAAAGAGAAAAAGGATCATTTTAAATAAGAAGGCTACCAACACATACACTAAAATTATGGATATATCATTAACCAAGCAAGTAAAGTTTTGAATTTATAAATAGAAATTGGATGTTTTTTTGCATATATTTGTTACAAACTTAACTTTCATTAGGAAAAATAATAATGAGTGTTTTTTTACCTGGGTTGATATATATCTAATCAAAATGTATATGCTGGTATATCATTACAAAATAATTAGGGCTTCATATTTATATACTTTTGGATGGAACTCAGTTCCATCCATAGGCCTATAAAATTATATTTGAGCCATTTTAAAGAACTGAATTTATAAGTATTGTCAAATAACATTTTTGAAATATATTCACTACAAATACTTGACCTATGCATGACATAAAAAAATGATGGTGTTTTTTTGTTTATAAAAAATTTCTTCTTGGATTTATGACAATATTGGATTTTGATTAACTTTGTTGTTGTGAAACCTAGGAAAAATATCCTTTGATTAAAAGTTGTGGATTACAAAATAGCTAAGGATTTTTTTATTGATCTAAAGAGTTATTACAGTCTTAATGGATTTGAGTTAAAGTTATTACTTATAGTGTATACCTTTTACATACATTTTAGGTGCATTTGTTGTGTAATAATTAGTTATCTAAAACCATATTTATGTTTACACAAGTAATAATGCATATTTATTGATAAAACTTTGTACAAACCCATGTGATATGAATGTAAGTTATAGATAATGAAACTAAAGTACATATTTATAGTTTTTTGTATTTTATAACTAATTCTAGTTTTAATTATATATTTTTAATGGAATAATATAGTATACATATACATATATTCATGAATAAACAATTCAATGGTATTCTAAGTTCATTTTTTTAATTTCACACACACACACAAACACAAACACATCTTTAAAGCTTGTAGTTACTCTTGTTTTGAAATAGAACCTCTTGCATATGTGTGAAAGCCTTAGGATGGAAAAAAATTAAGTTATTATTATTTTTAATAATATAAACACACACACATATATGTACACACACACATGACCATGTGTAATACGAGACTATATTGTATGCCTTGGTTATTCAGCTAAGCTTAAATACTTATTTTCTAGTGATTATATAAAAAATTATAGTAATATATTATAATATTAAATGGTTCCATATGGTGTTGACATATGTGGGAAATTGGATACCTCATTTGATGGTGTTTTAGTTTTAAATGAATAAAGTGATAAGAAAACTTGAATGGCCTTTATACAATAAATCATACTTTCAGGTGTTTATATTTATTTATAGGGATTCTTTTGAAATCTATAAAATTATATGGAAAAATGTGCATATATATGCATGGTATGAATAATGCATTCATACTAGTTAAAATATAAGTTTTACCTAATTAATAAATTATCAAAATAGGTAAATAAGGTTTAAAGTTGGTCTAAAATTAAATAAGAGGATTAGTAACCTGACACATACTAATAATCAATCCATGGTATAATGTTAAAAAGAAATTAAAAGTGTGAAATTCCTTTGAAATGAAAATGATTTATTTATCACTTGAATCTTTATGATCTAGGCATATGGCTATACCTATAATTTGGAATTATGAATGTTATTGGTTGATAATAACCTATAATATCTAGACGTGTTAATAATATTTGTGTTATGGGAGAATAATGTGATTTTTATTTATTAGATGGATGTTTTTAATTTGTATTAAACTGAATAAGTATATATTTATCTTGATTTGATGAGTAGTTTTACACTATAAATGTGTAGTTATTATACTTTGAAATTAGTTTATGCAATTTTACCATCTATGCTTCATTTTATACCAAGTGATAGATATACAATGTTGTTTCAATGAAATGTATATATTTATCATCTAGTATCATATGCCAAATTTATATTCATTAATAGAGAGTATGTGTGTGTAATTGAATCAAATCCATGAGAGATCTGAATTCTATAATGAAAAAAATAGGAAACATAATGTTATAACTAAGACATTATCATTCCATTATACTTTATAGTTTACATATGCATGCATGATGTCATATTATATAAAGGATTATTTTCTATGGTCTATGTGACTGTGCATGTACTAGTGATTATAGAACACATGGTTTTGGTTAAATTTTTGATATCCACACTACTTTTATCTTCCCCTCCATTAAGGGAAGGGCCACTCTCAGTGGGTAGATGTCTGGGAGATCAATGATCTATGGTTGGAGGAAAATCAACTTGATGATGCTTTCCCTCTCTTTAGCTGATCAACCATATTAGAATAATGCTCATGGCTATTTGTAGTGATTATTGAGCTATCTTATGAGTCTCAATGTATTTTTTCACATCCTATCATGTGTATTTTGTTATTCGGTGATGAAATATAATAAATTATACATATTGATTTGTGATTATTTAATACAATAATGGCTCTATATATTTTACATAATTTTGAGCATTATAAATAGTATAGGTTGCATATTTTAATATATCTATAAATGTGGATAATTTTAGTGTACCTATGTACCCTTCACTCTAATATGCATTATATGAGGAATTTTACCTTCTATTTTGTTCTATATTTTTTGAAATCTAAATGGATCACATCTTAACCAATGGATTAATTATATTTTATATAGTTACTATTCTATATGTATTTAGAATTTAAATAATGAAACACAATGATAATTATTGAAAATGAATATGAGTAAAGTATTTCAAAATGATTATGTAACTTACAATGTAACCTAGTGGGGTTCCAACATTGCGGTATTAGAGAGAAGGTTTAAATGTTTAGACCTAATGATTCCACTAAAATTAAGTTATTTCCCCCATTTTAGGTGAGGATAATGGTGTGAGGTAGATATAATGTTGAGGGGACACATAATATTAACCTTCAATCTTATCATAATTAGCTAACAGTTGAATAAAATGTAAAACTTGATCATATATTTGTTGACTTGAATGAAACTAGAGATAGATCAGTAGCCATAAAGTAAAAAGTTCATGGACCAAAGGAGGAAAATGAACAATAAATTCTAGGGAAATACTCAACTAATTAGGAAGAGCCTCATGATTAGGGGGATGATGAGTGACAACAAGTAAGAAGACCTCAAATAACTACAAAACTCACACTAGACATGTAGAAAGTGAATCTACCCAAATTTGATCATACAATGTTGGGTGATGGATATGAAGCCTAGATTATAGATATGGAAAACTATTTCAATATTCAAAATTATTCAAAGGTAATAAAGTTTATTTGGGGATTCTAAAAACTAGATAGATAAGCAGTAATTTGATGGCCATTAAAAAGTTAGATACGTGTCTTGACTCTACCACCACTACTTGGTATCACTTTGTAACCTTGTTTATAGATTGGTGGCTACCCTAGTTGTACTTTAATTATAAATTAATAGATTTCAAAAATATAAAATAAGGGTATCTACTAATAAATTAGTACTGATAAAAATTCACTAAGCTCATTAAGTATGTTATGAAATATCAAAGGATGAATGTTTTTTTCATTAGGAAGTTCATCATGGTTTTAAAACCCTAAATTGGATGTGAAGTGGATGTCTATGGGCCATACACCATAGAACAAATCTTTGAGAAATTAGTTAAATAGGAAAAAAAGTTGAAGTCCCTTACTAAGGTCAAGAAAAAATTAAAAATAAGTTTGGAAGCTCAAAGATAACCTTAAATAAAAATAATGGGAGATGGAATGGAAAATCCAATAATAGATTCAATAATCAAAATGCAAGGTTAAATAATGCATTAGGAAACAATAAACCTAGAAGTGGTTTTAAATAAGTATTCAAGGGAGGAAATCATTATGAGAGGAAGGGGCCACTTGGTAAATGCTTTACATGTGGGAGACCATTATGATAAGTATTGTCCATAGTGGAAGATATATGATATAAATAAGAATTCATCCACCTCTACATCATAACAAGGAACTTTCTAGCAATGAATTCAAGCAAGAGTTGACAATAATCAAGCTAGTTTTTAAGTTTCTACCATTGAAGTATCAAGTATTATATTTTAGAATCCTATTTTTATTTTCATAGATACAGGAGCCACTAAATATTTTATCTCTCTTAAAATGTTAAGTAAATTATCTAGGAAATCTAGTTTTAAGGCAAATGCTTGGTTAATTCATTACGTTAATGAATCTAAAGTCAAGGTTGATAGGTGTCTTGTTGAGGCTAAAGTAAATTTCCATAGTTCATTATGGTATTTCATCTTTATGAAACACCACTAGGATCATATGATGTGATCTTAGGAGTGAATTGGCTCTTTAAGCATAAAGCCAATGTTGATTATTTTCTTAAGGAATTTTAATGTTTAGATGATTTGGTAAATAAGACCTAAATTCAAGGGGAAAAGAGAGTTGAACCTAATAAAAATTTCATCCATTCAATTGAAAATGGCTTAATGAAATGGATGTCAAGTGTTTTAGTCAAATTTGATGAAATTAAAGGAACTAAGGAGTCCTCTATATAAAACTACCCCTTTTGATAATAATTTTGGGATGTTTTCTAGAGGATTTATTAGGTCTACCTACCAAAAGAGAATTTGAATTCACTATTGATATCATTATTGGATTGGAAACTCAATCAAAGGCTCCCTATATAGTGACAATAATTGAATTATCTAAATTAAAATCCTAATTCAAGAGATGTAGGCCAAAATTTTGATTTGGCCAAGTGTTTCACTATGGGATGAACCTATAGTATTTATTAAGAAGGATGGAAACATTAACCTATACATATATTACATGATGTTGAATAAATAAAATATTAATAAAAAGTATCCCTTACCCCATATTGATGATCTATTTGATCAAATGCATGGTACAATAGTATTTTCTAATATTGATATTCAAGATAGGTATCATGAATTGAAGATAAAAGAGGTAGACATTCTGAAAACATCCTTCAAGACTAGGTATGGCCATTATAAATTTACAATGCTTCATTTTAGGATAATTAATGCACCTATGACATTCATGAATCTCATGAAAAGTGTTTTCATAGATTATCTTGATCAGTTTGTGCTAGTCTTTCTCAATGATATCCTCATCTATTCAAAAAGTGAAGAGGACCATATTGAGCATTTACATCTAGTTTTGCAATAGATATGGAATCATAAGCTCTATGGGACATAATCTAAGTGTTTATTATTTAAAATAAGATTCAAATACTTGGGACATATTATTTTTGAAGTGATTTTTATGGATCCATCTAAGATTAGATCCATTATGGAATGGCCAATACCCAAAAAATGGGAATGAAGTGTGTATATTTATATGTTTAACAAGGTATTACAAAATTTTTGTGCCAAATAATTTTAAGATATCAAATTTGATCACCTCTCTTTAGTGGAAGGAACAATTTTTTGTTGGTATAATAAGTGCAAATAAGCCTTTCAGATTATAAAAAATAATCTTACTTCAACATCAATGTTAAGGATTTTGGATCCAAATGGTTTATGACAAGTTAATATGTATGAAGATTTATTTATAGCTTATGAATCAAGGAATTTGAATCCATAAGAGGAAAATTATTCCCCACATGACTTAGAGTTAGCTTCCATAGTGCATGATTTTCAAGCATGGAGGAATGATTTGTTGAGAAAACCTTTTGAGCTAAAAACTAATAATTTAGGAATCAAGTATATATTTACCCAACCTAACCTTAATTATTGTCAAATATGATGGTTTGAAATCTTGTCAAACTATGATTTTGACATTAGCTACATTAAGGGCAAAGAAAATAGATTTACAGATGCCCTTAGTCATATAAGGTACATTAAAAATTTAACTAATATAAGGAGTACCTTCTATGATTAGGTAGTAAAACTATAACTAAAATATGAGTTATATGATTAGGTAAGAAAATCTTTAGTAAAAATTATAGGATCTTAGATATAAATGATTCCAACTTGAAAATTATGGGTTTTTAAGATACAATGGAATAATCAATGTCTGATAGGGAAAATTTGAGGGGTATTATGTTGAAAGAGCTGAAAATGCTCCATATTTAAGACATAATAATGTGAATAAGATATTATTATAGCTAAGATAATTGTTTGTATAGAAAAGGATCAAGAAACATGTTGTATATTTTGTGTTTATATGCTTAAAATGTCAGTGAGTCAAGGCTGAACATGTACATCTTGATGGATTGTTATACCCACATTCAATACCAAAATGGAATTGGAAAGTCATTAGTATGGAATTTTTCCAAGTATTACCTATGTCAAGGAGTTGTCATGACATTATATTTGTGGTTTTAGATAAAATCACCAAAGTATCACACTTCATTCCAGGTAATATGACAAATGATGCATCAATGCTTGTGAAAAGGTTTGTAAATGAGGTGTATATATTACATGGGTTTCTAGAAAAGATCATTTTAGACTAGGACTCTAAGATGGCCTCAAGGTTTTGGTAAACTCTCAATGTAACCTTGGTTAGATAGATAAAATTTTGTACATCTTACAAACTATAAATATATGGATAAACAGGAAAGTGAATCAAATATTAGAGTTATTTTGAGGATGTATTACATGGGCTAGAAATAAAAATGGGAAGACTAGTTATGTTTGGTTGAGTTTGCTTATAATAACTCATTCCAATTAGATTTGAATATGGATCCTTTCGAAGCGTTATATGGAAGAAGGTGTAAAAAACTAACCAAATAGGATAAGTTAGAGGATAAAGTGTTCTTTGGACATGATATGCTTGTTAAAATGGAGGATCAAGTGAATATAATAAGGTAGAGATTGGATGAATCCAATGTTAGGTAGAAAAGCTATGCTGATTAAAAAAGGATAAAAAGGAAATTATTAGTTGGAGATAAGTTTTTTATATAGTTCAAACCCTAAAAGAGTACTATTAAGTCTGGTAAATTAGAAAAATTGTCAATAAGATATGTGGGAACATTTGAGGTTTAGGAAATGATAAATCCTATAACATATATAATTTATTTTTCACCAGCTTTAGCATAAATGCATAATGTTTTTCATGTATCTTATCTTATTAAATATATAGTTGATCCTTCACATGTTTTGGACTAGAATGCATTATAGGTTCTGGATCCATGGGTGGTCATAGTAGAATTAATCAAAATATTTGATACTCACAAGTTTAGCTTGTGTAACATATAAGTATCACAATGTAAGGTCCAGTGGGATCAATATTCTAAAGATAGTGCCACATGAGAGTATTATGAGGAATTATATAGGTTGTTTCCTCATCTATTTGAACAATTTTTTGTTGAACAATATTGATTATTTTTAGAAATTTTGTTTGAAATAAAATTCATTAGGATAATGACCTATTTCATGGGGGAAGGATGTCACATCCCATCACACTATCCAAATATTGCATTGGTATTAGTTATAAAAGTGAAACCAATGATTATTAGTTTCTATTTTTATGTTATATTTGGGCACTTACATTATATAGTCGACAGTTTTACTATTTTATTTCATGTTCAATTATGATTAGATATGTATTTGGATATATTATATTTGTGTTTTGAAATATTATATGGATTTGATTTCACTTGAAGATTTTATTTATAGTTTATATATGTACATACATTATGAGTACCATATTATTATATTGCAAGCTCAAACTAACTACCTTTTTTTATTGAGGTATTTGCAAAACTATCTCACTCTCATGGAGTGGAATAGAGGGAGACTAAGGGGATGAGGATAGAAAGAGTGAAACTAAACCTACACACACATACTTAGACTCTC
Organism: Torreya grandis; assembly: GCA_037957365.1. NCBI lineage: Eukaryota > Viridiplantae > Streptophyta > Pinopsida > Cupressales > Taxaceae > Torreya > Torreya grandis. Next base: position 404,597 of record JARHVA010004417.1, on the reverse strand, counting down.
GACTTCTCAAAGTAATCTAATTTTGATGGTGTTTTATGAATGTTCTAAGTGTTTCATTTTCATTATCTATCTTTATGGTTAATATTGTATGCTTGTATTGATTATGAGTTGATTATTTCTCTTTCAGTGACATAAATAATTTGTAATGGAATATCTTTATTAACATAATACATTAATTCCATTAATATGCACTACCTATTTAAATCTCCATGAAACCATTATATGGTCTAAAATTTGTTTGTTGAGTTATAAATGTGGTAGACCTATTTTTATGCATTTCAAACCCATAGAGAATTGGGTGTTTATTAAATCATGTTTTGTATTTAAATCATGTATAGGTTGTTATACTTATATACTACCCATTTTGGTGGCCTAGGGAAGAGAAAATAGGGAACTCAATAAATTATCTTAAATAAATTTTATAACTTACAAAAAATTGGGTTTTCATTTTGTAGAAAGTTATAATAGTTTTATTTTCATGCATAATTTGAATAAAATGTAATTATGTCATTATGGGAATCTTGAGAAGGGAATTATGTTTTTTGTTTCTATGATTTTGAGTTGACTTTTCCATTTAGTGAAAGGAGGGGATTTTCATGCAAATTCCATGCCCATAATAGAATTATATACTAAAATTTAATGTCAAGAGGAGAAGATAATACATTAATGAATTTAAATTTCATTATGGTGAATTCACAAAGTTTTAGGATAACTTCTAGGGCATACAAAAAGTGGAGGAGTAGAGGAAATAAAATAAGAGGAATGAATAAAAAAATTTGGGGATGGAAAAAGAGAAAAAGGATAATTTTTAAGGAGGGAGGATACCAACACCTACATTCAAATAATGACTATAGAAATAACTAGGTAAGTAAAGTTTTAAATTTATAAATAGAAAATTATGGGTTTTCACTTCTATTTGTTGTAGACTTAGTTTTCATTTGTGAACAAAATAATGATTTTTTTCTTACCTAGGTTAGTATATACCCTATCTAAATGTATATGTTGATATATCCTTGTGAAAAATTTAGGGCTTAATATTTATATACCTAAGAATAGAACTCAATTCCATCCATAGGACTATAAATGATATTTGAGCTATTTTGAATAACTAAATTTATAGTGACTTTGAAATTGCCTTTGTCAAATATATTATCTGCAAATACTTGACTTGTGCATGACATAAAAATACAAATGATGTTGGTTTTTTGTTAGAAAAAATTTCTTCTTGGATTTATAATAATCCTAAGTCCTTGAGTTACCTTCAATGTTGTGAAACCAGGCAAAATATCTTTTGATTAAAAGTTATAAATTATGAAATAACTAAGGATGCTCTTGTTGATCTATGGAGTTATTATAGTCTTAAGGTATTCTATTCAACTTTATTATTGATAAGTGTATATCCTCTACATAAATTATATGTGTATTTATTATGTAATAATTAATCTAACACCATATTTATGTTTAGATAAGTAGTAATGCATATTTATTTATAAAAAAAAATATAAACCCATGTCATATGAATGTATGTTTTAGATAATGAACTTGGAGTACATATTTGTGGTTATTTGTATTTTAGAACTCATACTATCTATAGTTATATATTTGTAATGGAATCATACAATATTTATATACATATATGAATGAATGAACCATTGAATGGTATGTTAAGTTCATTTTTGTAATTTCATATATATATATATGAAATAATAATAATAAACTTAGCACACCATTATATTCTTGTTTTGGAATACAACCTCTTGCATATGTGTTTAAGTCTTAGGATGAACTTCACTTAAATTGTTACTCTTTTGAATAAGACATAAATGTACACACACACACATATGATGATGTGTAATACGAGACCAAATTGTATACCTTGGTGATTTGGTTGAGCTTAGAGACTTATTTACTAGTCAAAACATCAAAACTTTATATGGTACCATATGGTGTTGACATATGTGGTAAAGAGGATACCTCATTTGATGGTGTTTTATTTGTAAATGAAATAGAGTTTTAAGAAACCTTGAATGGGCTTTATAAACTAATTCATAATATAGGTGTTCATATTTATTTATAATGGTTCTTTTGAAATGTATAAAACTATATGGTATAATGTGCATATGATATGCATGGGTTTGAATTATGCATTTATAATAGTTAAAATATAAGCTTTACCTAATTAAGGAATTATCAAAATAAGAAAATAAGGTTTAAATTTGGTCTATACATGAACAAGAGGATTAGTAGCTTGATACATATTAATAATTAATCCTTGGGTACATTAAAATGAGATATTTAGTTTTATATTATATCTAATACATGAGCTATTTAATGTTAGAAATAAATGAAAAGTGTGAAATTACTTTTAGATGAAAATGATGTATATATCACTTAGATCTTTATAATCTAGTCATGCATATGGTTATTATTGTAATTGGGATTATGAATATTATTGGTTGATAAGAAACTATAATACTTATATGTTATAAAAATAGTTGTGTTATGGGAAAACAATATTATTTTTTTATTAGGTATATGTTTTTACCTTGTATTGAATTGAATAATTAAAGTTCTATCTTGATTTGATGAGTAGTTCTACACTACAAATATGTAGTTATTATACCTCAAAATTGGTTTATGATATTTTACCATGTGTGATTATTTTGATATTAAGTGATAGGAATATGAAGTTTTTATCATGAAATATATATATTTATCATATGGTATCATATGATATATTTATATTCATTAGCATAGAGTATGTGTGTGGAACTGACTCAGATCCATGATAGATGTGAATTATATAATGAAAATTATGGCCAAAGTAATATCATAACTGAGACATTTTCATTCACTATACTTTATAGTTTGTTTGTGTATGCTTGATGTCATATTAGATATAAGATAGTTTTCCATGGTCTATGTGACTATTGCATGTATTAATGACTATAAAACACAAAAGTTTTGATTGAATTCTTTATATCTACATTGAAATTTAAAACCCCTCCATGAATGGATGGGATAATCCTAGTGGTAAGGTGTGCTAGTGATTAGTAGTATGTGATTGGAGGAAAATCACCCTCATGATTCTATCTCTCTCTTTGGATGATCAACCATATTGGAATCATACTCATGACTATGTTTACTAATTATTGAGTTTTCTTATGAGGTTCAATGTATTATTTTACATCTTATCATGTGTATTTTGATATTCAATGATGAAATGTAATAAATTATACTTACTAATTCATGATTATTTAATATAGTAATGGTTGTATATCTTGTACATAATTCTAAACATTGGAGGTTGTATATTTTTTTACCACTGTAATGTGAGTTATTTAAGTTTACATGGGTACCTTTCACTATACTATGCATTTTATGAGAAATCCTATCTTTGATTATTTATATATTGTTTGAAATCTAAATGGATCACATATTTACTAATGGGATAATTATATTTTTTGTAGTTATTATTATATATGTATTTAGTAGTAAAAAAATTAAGCATGATAATTATTGAAACTGAATATGAGTTGAGTTTTTTTTTTTTTTAATGCATATTTTTTAATGTAACCTAATGGGGTTCTAACACAAATAAAGAGGTAAAGGCAAAAATTACATCTTTCCCTAGTTTTTAATAAAAGATATATGAATCTTCTTTATCCCATAATTAGATGCAACATTTTTAAAATGATGAACCTACTCAAGAAAAAAACTTTCTAGAAATAAATTATAATCTATGGTGCAATGAAATTTTCATACATAAATATTAAAAATGCTATATGAAAAGTTTAATAACAACCTAATAATTTACACATTTCTTATACTAATGATTACAATGATGATTATGATCCTAATAACACATAATATTGGTATGATGTTGATGATATTGATTAGGTAGCATTGAATATGACACACATGATACATGACCTTCATAGAGGCATCAACTTGATTGTCTCCTTATATTAAAGTAACACTTTTTAGTTATACATATTTTGTATGCTTATCATTTCAAAATTTAAAACTTAAAAAAAATAAAATATTTCAAAAACACAAAAACATTTAAAAAATCCAAAAGAAACAAAAATATTTAGCATTTTCATGTTTTATTAAATCCTTGGCTCCTATGTTTTTGGTTCCATGTTGGTAGATAACATAATTATTCATATATACACACATATGTTTCATGCATCTTTTGAGTGTGATACATTCATATGTAGGCACATGATATATGCACATATGACTCTTGGGCCTTCCCTCTACTTACATTATTAGTACATTGGTGGTATCCACTTATATCATCATGATACACCTAAGTTATATTATTCTATGATAAATTCATAGTATCATGTTTAAAATTATGTACTTACATATGCCTTTATAAATGATTATATTTTTTACATTGTACTTGATATGTTATGTAATTAACATTTGTTTAAAACATATATATCCAATGACTATTATGATATTCTTATTCTAGTTTATAATGATTTCATGTTTTCATTTGTTACACTTCCTTGGGTGTCTTACATTTCTTTCTATTATCTTTCATTATATTACTTGTTTAAACATTTGATTTGCTCTATTGCTTGTGCCCACCATATCTTTAATTTCCTATTTTAACATTTTAATATGTCATTATTTGTTATATGTGGACATTTTAACATGTCATCTTATGCTTTGTGGACATTTGACTAAGTCGTGTCCCTTTGATTATGCAACATTTGAACATGCTACTTATATGAGGTCTCATTATACCATTACCTCTTATTTTAATTTTGAGTGTTCTTATGTGTGTGTGATTGATTGATTTATGAGATTGTATTGTTACTATCTATATGTTTCCATGATTTAAAACATATAGTTTAGGACTTGATGTGATCACATATTATGTAACTCATTGCTATATCTACCTAGACATGTTAGTCCTATATGTTACATGAGCCATACACAAATTATATAGCCGGGGATGGTGGGATTATTAGTGAGGACATGTCATATAGGCATGGTTTCCACATTTTCATTGTTTTGTATTTTAGTGGGGCCATGTTATGGAAACATGTTATCCACACTTACAATAGTTCTTAGATTATAGAGATTTAGTGGGTGAATGTCATGGTAACATTTATTCCACACTTGATTTTTTTTCAAATTTGTCCAAATTTCATAATTATATGATTCAAATACATATTTTTGTAGCATTCTATACATTGGTACCTATTTTTACCTAGGTTTTAGCTTGAGACATATATGAGGTGCATATTCCATGTAAAGGGAACCTAAATTACAAAATCAAATAATCTTTTAGATTTAAAATACTATTATGGACTATTATCATACCCAGTATGGAATATTATAGACTCTTATAAGCTAATATACTATAGTAGTTGGTTCACCTTTTGGTAAGGTTGATGTGATTAAATCACTCAATATTAACATATTTATAATTTAGACTTGATTAAATCATTTAAAGTCACAATATTTATAATATGGATTGATTAAATCATCCACCCTCAATATATATATATATATATATATATATATATATATATATATAGTGTGATTTGATTCGATTAATCAAAATCACCAAGTTATAAGTATGATTGGGTTCCATAATTGATATAATCTAAATGTAAATGTGACAACTTTCCTTACTATAAATTTTGGGGAATGTTTTCCTCATATGTGTGTGTGTACACACACACACACACACACACACACACACACACACACACACACACACACACACACACACACACACACACACACACACACACACACACACACACACACACTTGTAGGCTTCAAAATTGTCTTAATCTCACCTCCAAGGTTTTTTAATAAAGCATCTCTTCAAATTAAATTTCCAAAAAGTGAAGATGGTTTCATCGATACATAGGTGTACTCCTAACCATTCTATTTTTTTTAAGCATTTAAAATTATTTAAATTTCATATTTCATAGACTAGTTATATACTATAACATTATCTTGGTTATAAATCAATCACTCAAGTTGGGCTCAGACAAAGATAAGGTGTGTTATACACATCTAGGTATGCATTTATTTTCTTTTAAAATAAAAATTTAATTACTATATTAAGGAGAGGAGTAGACATTAAATATGAATTATATATCACCTTAGTCTTGTACATTTTAAAAATAGTTATCATGGCTATACCCTTCAAATTGAAGACCTTCCTACTACTGAAGGGATCAAATTCACTATCTTTGTGCCAAATTGGTTATCTCTTAGTTTGACCATCTTATTCTAATGACTAGGCCTTTTATACTATTTAAAATTATTTAAACCTAAGAATTATCATTCTCTACAAATGTTAGACATGTACCTTTTTTATAGCTTCTTGGACACATTCATCTCATCTAGATACCAATGTCAATAGAGGTGTACATTTTCTAATTAAGTGTTTAATGCCTAAAAATCATATAATTTACAAATTAAACGTATCCTTATGGTTAGAATAAGTGATTTAGTGTGATATATTTTCAAATTGGATTAGTATATATAAAATATCAACACCCATTCATAAATTACCTAAAAAATACTTAGAACTCAAAAGGAAACTTACCAAAAAATAGTTAATCAAACATTCAAGTGAGAAAACATAACCTATTCATACCTATTTCCATAGCAATCATAGAAGAATTTTCCATTTAGATATGAAATAATGAAGGAGCATCTCATGAGACATATTTTTAAAGTTACAAGCTAGGTCATTATATATACTCATTTATCACACATTGCATCTTTATGACACACAAACCATCACATAGGGGATAACTACATAAGTTTGAGCCTCTCTTAAGAGTATATATATATATATATATATATATATATATATATATATATATTGATAGAGGGGTCCTTGGGGTAGCTTGACACTAAATTCCCACTAACCCATTTTCTTATTGTCACTCAAAGGATGAGGATGTTAGGGTTTGATCATTTAAAAGGAGAAATAACCTATGTGTGCAATGTATATACATTAGAATAAAGGTGAAATAAAACCTATAAGGATATAGTTGGTTTCATCTATATCTAGTTAGTAGTATGTATAATACACTTCCATCTAGTTAAAACACTAGTGTCGATGCAACTATCTAGATATGATGTAAGCATTTGACTCCACATAATGCAAAATTATAGAATCTAATGACTATTCTAAGATCTTGAGCCAGTCCACTTCCATCTTGTTTCAATCTAGATCTGCATGTGTACATTAAATTAGCCAAGTAATGTTTTTCAATTCATTACAATATAAATCAATAATTATACTTTCTATTTTGGGCATATCTTAGAATGTAAATTCAAAATATTTTTATTTAAGTTTGAAAATTAATTTTCCTATTATATATCTAGTTATCACCCTTATTATTATTAATTTATATATTATTTATAATTTATAACCACTCTTATCAATTTAGGATTAAATAAAAGGGGATAATAAAACCTTAAAATTATCAAAAAATAAAAATTTAAATAAAAATCCATCAATTTCCTCAAAGTTAAGACTAAGTGAAGCTAAAGTTTTTGAAATTTTATATGAATAAAAATGTTGTAAATAATATTAAAAACATAAATTTATATAAAACATTCACTTTAATTTAGTCAATAAGGTTTGGCACTATACTAAATTCATGAATAAAAATGGTAGATATAATTTTTTGCTTAATACATTCATAACAAATGTCATCAATTTTCAAGGGGACTAATCTATGAATTAAACATTAGAAAAAATGAAATATAATGGGGTGGATGTTTGTGAGGTTTCATGATATAGATATATTGGGTCCCAAAGAGAACCTACCACAAATAAAAAAATAGATGGGTAAATAATTATAAGTTTGTCATAAATGTTAAAAGTAGAAAATAAAATCAAAGGCAAAGTACCTTTGTAACAATTTATATAATTTTGAAAAACATAGAGATAAAATCAAATGCATATCTAAATTTTTATTTATTTATAGGATTGGGTGGAACATTTATTTAAAATTAAATTAGAGGAACAACCTAAATATTCCTTGAAAATTATACATAATGAAATGGACAAGATGAAAACTTACATACCAAAGTTAGGAAGAAAATCAAAGTACATAAGTAATTTTATGAACCTATCTATTACTTTAACTAGTGTAACGATTCATGGACATATGATATTAATGTTATTGAAACATTATCCTACCACTTATTGAGCAAGTAAAAAATTGTGTAGTAACATCAATATCGCTGTGTCTCAAGAAGTCAAAAAAAACTTTATATCAATTAGTATGGCGATTTATTATATATTATTGGATTATCCAAATATCCAATGCATAAAACAATATTAGGAAATAAATTTCATGATGAATGTAATGAGTAGAAGGAAAACATTATGCATTATTTTTTAATTAATATTTATAGGTTAGGAGCTTCATTTAAAATATAACTATTAGTGTACTACCTATATATATATATATAATATTTTAAAATTTTATTAATTACTGATGCTTTTTTTTTTGCAAGAACTCATTGAGTCTCAATATATATGAGTGCATGCCTTAAAGGGTGATATGGGATATGGGTGGGTAGACCATTGGTGATTCATATGATTTTTATTACCTATACCACCACTTGTTATTTACACAACCTTCTCCTATGTATTTCATTAAGCCTTGCCTCCTCTCTTTCACACTCCTCCAAGCATTTCACCTTACTCATTATCACCTACCTAAGCCTATAAACTTTTTTTGATGGTTTTAATTATATGGTCATCCTAGGAAAACCATATATCCTAATTTTTAAAATCCCTTTAAAGGCCAAGGTCCACTCTAGCTGACCTAGACCAACACTTAACTTATTTTTATAAAATAATAATATAGAGTCGATGGGACTATCCTATTAGCTAAAATTTAAAAAAGGCTTAGGGTTAGATTTAATTATATATACACATCCATTTACATAATTTATAGAGAAGAGAAGAAGAAGAATATTATATTGTTCATCTGCTTATCCACCATTCAAATTTATGAGCATAACTTAGGGTTTCAATACTTTATTTGGAGATATGAATCTTATCTTGTAGAGAAGTATTTTAGATGCATAAAGAAGTTGTGTAGCCTAGAGATGACTTATCCTTGTTATACTTACATACCACAAAAACCTCTTTAAAATTACCTTGGCCAAGGGAGAGATTGAGGCTCAACAAGTTTGTATTCAAAGTTAAGTATTCCTAACTTTATTTTTCCTTTGTAAGAGTAGATAGATTTGTATTTGTTCTTATCTCCTATGCATTAGGATTTACCATACATTTATGTGAGTATAGATATTTTATGCATGTTTTTTTTATAATTTTTATCACCCCCACTTTGTGCCACAAGATTTATTGAGCACTTGATTAGATTTTACTTTACTTTTCATTTAATTTGTGAATATGAAAACATAGGACCTAGCTAGGGTTATTGCATATTGTTATTTGAATAGAGGATTTGGAGCCTTCTCTACTGATATTACTATGGTAAGATATCCATAATTTAGGTATAGAGGATCCATCTTGATCATGACCTCAAATATATAATGTATCAATAATCAAAAGTGTAAGTAGGATTTATCTTCTTTGAACAAGGATTGATTTATAGATTAGTTGTATTTCAATTTGTATACATTTTAGTGAACTTGACATGAATCAAACCCTTGTAGGTTTTATTTCATGCTTTCATTTTATCATTATATTATCTTTTTATATTTTTTAGTAATGTATCAAACCTATCAGTATAGTTCTAATAGTTTGTGCATAAGTTTAACACATAACCTCTCCAAAATGACTATATTTTGTCTATGTAGGTCTTGTCCAAGTATAAGTGACTAGATTGATTAGTTCATAATAGTCTTATTCAGTTCTATATTTGCATACATATTTTAACTAGTTGAATTTTTTCACAATTATCCTCTTTTAGCATATAATTCTATAAACATAGCTGAGCTATTTGACTTTGTTTACAACTTATTTTTCCATGCATAGGTTTTTCAAAATCTGTTAAACCATTCAAATGTGTTATCAAAAAAAAAATCAATATTCCAGCATCACAACATAAAATTTTGTCATAAAAACATCTTAAAACCCACCAAGGTTCATTATTAATCTCTCTATCATTTCAGTTCTTCCTTTCTAGTACTATTTTTTACAAGTTTACAATCTATAAAATTATATCCCTAAATCTAACTAGGTTGACTAACTCAACATAGTTTTAAAGCCTAAATTCTATCTCAAATATAGATTCAACCTATTCAACTATATTCTTCTAGATATTTCTTTTGAAGAATAATAGAGACCTGGTTGACTTTATTTTGCGTTATTTGTATACACTATCACCTAAACTAACTCTATACTCTTCATAATAAAATAATTAACATCTTTTTACTAGTAATTAATTCACCTTTCCTTTTATTTTATTTCATGCTTAAATTAATAGACATATATTAAATAGGTGGTTTTTTAAATTAATGACTTAGTCTCACTATTATTTTCTCTTTTGTACACACTTCTAAACCACTTTACACACAAAAAACATTAAACATTTGTCTTCCAAAGGTCTACCTACTTAAAATTGAACACCAAGGGGGAAGCTAACTTACTTTTCTATCCAAGTATAAATACGTGGTTGATGGTATATATTGGAAAATCACCTAAAACCATTATCACTATAGGATTTTAAATGAGGAGGTAGGCCCCAATACCAAGTTAGTGTCATCACCAATACAGATCACTTTCAACCTAAACTTATTGAAACCATCCTTAGATTGTTTTCTAGTTCCTCATTACATCCAACATCCCAATCACTTCAAATTTAATCTTTATTATAACTTAAAAACACTTAGGAATGACCAATTAGTTATCATTTACTTTCAAGATAATGCTTTCTCTTTGATCATTGTATTTTGTATTGCAAAAAATGCATAAGTTAGCATTAGTTCAAGGTTTATGCTATGTCTTCCAATTGGATCAATCACATTGATCCAAATATTTATGTGCTTAATTTCATTTTATTAGATATTATCTTGAAAAACCTTTCTCTATTTTCATAACACCGTGATCCCTATTGACATAGTATCTTACATATTGTTCAAAATATCTACCTATAGTACATAATTAACCTATCTAACTGTCTCTTTATTTTCTTATTCAACCCATGTCTAAATAGTATAAAGTCAATATATATAGCTTTATCTTCTTATTTCTTGTCATTTTTCTTGTTCATTAGTACATAGTCAACCTGAATGACTATGTCCTCTTTTTCTCTATTCTATTCCCTAGTTTATAAAACACAATCAATTAGTTTAATTCTATCTCTTATCTCCTAATTTTTATTTGTATCACCTCTTTAGCCTCATTTTATCATCATGAGTTTACTCTTTAAGGATAATATATATTTGAATCCAATAAACATGATGGGATTTACCAATACTAATACGTTTCCCAAAAAATAGCTTGTGGCTTCCACTCTAGATGAAAGCAATGTGCATGTTACCACTTGCACTACCAATTATGGGACTCCTCCTCATTCATCCTCAATTAAAATTCCTTTATTCTCCTTATAAGATGAGCATGAATTAGAGTACACACCTAAATTCTTTTCTTCATTAAATAATTTCCTTAACATTTAAGAAAGGACTCTTCAACCATCTATAATCTAATTATAGGTGCTCGAGTAGAAGAACCTTTTTCACCCTCCCCTACCTTCTCTCATAGATTTGGGGGTGACACTTTAATTTCATCTCAATATTTACCTTCTATTTTGACTCCTTCCCATACAATGAATTATTCTTCTATGACCTCTTTAACCTCCATGCCAAATATATCAACTAACATAGTAGGTTCAACATCTATTGGGCCTTTTCCAAAGACCCTCCTCCTTAGTCATGCCACTAGTGCATATTTTGCTACCAATGTTAATCATGTTATTAGTGATTTTATTTATTCCACTGCTAATAATTATACTAGTACATATTTTGATATAAATGCTAACCATTACACTATTATTTCCTTTTCTACTAATGTTTCTCACACCACTAGTGAAGTGCATGCTACTATTTATCATGTAACCCAAACCACTAATACCAATAATAATGTTTTGCATGATACAAAAAATAATCAAAATACTACCCAAACTCATCAAATTCTATTAAAAAGACACAACCAAATTAACACTATTTAGATTAATAGCATAAATCAAATGATGAATATGAAAAATCATCTCATTCACCTTCAAAATTAACCCCAAGAGGTTTCATGGGGAGCATATAATATAAATGCCCCTTACCCCCCTTATGGATTCCCATGGTAAACTCATTCCTCAGCCACACCTCATTAATAAAATGATAAAACATCTCCAAAATGAACCTCTTATACCTTAAATTTTCAATATTGACATAGGAGGTATCACACTTACAATCAATTATAATGGGTCCACTGATCCCACATGACATTTAAAAACATTTGGTAATATCTATCAATATTGGTTCAAACTTAATGCCTTGGATATTAACAAGATATTAGTTAAAACACTCTTAGGGTATGCTTTATATTGTTACACTCAACTAAAAATGCATTCTATCACTAGCTTGGAAGATTTAGTTAACTCCCTAGTACAAGACTTTCAAACTAGTGATCTCTTAGAGAATACCTTAAATATCTTCATAAATTATAAGCAAATTGAAACTAAAATGGAATAATATTTCATCAAATGATGGAAGAACTTGTCTAATAAATGTGATCATAACATGGTAGATGATATTATCTTGCATCTATTAACTAATTCTCTATATCTAAAGTTACAATATCACATTCAAACTCTCTCTCCAAGAACTTTGGAAGTATCACTCAACCAAGTTAAGAACCAATATTTTATCATGCACCAATTTGAACCATCTCATCCTCTCATGGTCACTTGTATGCTGATTAAAAATAAAAACCATCATGTTACCAATGATGGTGTCACTGATGCTTATGACACTATTCACAACATTCAAGCCATCACTCCAAACTACACTATGGATCATTTCACCCTTTGAAAAACACTCTTAATCCTACATTTTATCAATCAAACAAAATTAATTTCCACAAAACATTATCCTTAGCTAAGCTTCAAAAGCATCTTCTAAGGCCTCTACCATAGGATATTGATTCCACTCATCTAATGAAAACATGGTATGATCTGAACTAATTTTGTTGGTTTCATGTAAATTAGGGATAATCTCATGAAAATTATAGATAATTATGTAATATAGCTATGGATTTCCTTTTTGGCCCAAAATTTGATCATGAATCACTCATTCATAAATGATAATAAGTATACGACATAGCCTTTACGACTAATGAAATAAAAAAAATAAGCTTCAAATCAATATAGTGTTCATATTGATATATATAAGGATCTTATTCATAATAATAAATATAACAATGAAAATCCAAATCCTTCCATAAATAATGATGAAAGTGTTATAGACCTCACTACTAAAGAAAATATGGTCAATATGACTAACATGCAAAGGGTAATCTTGAACACATGTACCAATTCCCTCAAATATTCCACATCATTCAAGACTCTTCCCAATAACATCACATAGATTTAGGGCAAGAGGACCTTATAAATTTCCAAGAACCCCCTTTAACATATTAATTAGATAATACCTCTCACACTATTTCTACTATTCCCCTAACATATACACACATGAAAAACATTCCCCAGACTTCCAATAGTATTTCTTCAACCCAATCACAATAAATTCCTAAATCAATTATCTAACCATCTAAATATAATTAAACTATTTGTCCTCAAACTAAACCAACTACATCTTACCAACACAAGTTTGACTGTACTTCCAATCTTCCTTCCTAGGATTTTTGACAACATTATGCACCTCTATCTAGAAATCCCACTATAGGTTATGATGAATGGGAACCCCATTGAATAAATTTCTAATCTCCCATCTCAAATACATTTCCTATAACTAATGATAACTTTCCCCCATAATCACAATTATTTGATGAAATTTTTATTTGAAATGAACATCCATTATCCTCCCCTAGCAGGACATGAAGATACCTTATGAGGGTCCAAATATAGTATACTATAACAATGTGAATAGATGTCCATACATGTTGATGAAATAATGGATACTTCTCTTTCCATTCATATTCCTAGTTCTTCATTGATTCTAGATGAAATTATGTTTCACATAGATGATCTTCCACTATTTATTAGCATCTAAATTAGTGATATCCTAGTTAAACATGATTTGATTGATGAGGGTTCAGGTACTTGCATCACCTCCCTTGATTTCATTAAAAATCTTAGATATTTTAAGTTTAATATTAAATCCACATGTAGTACATGTCAAGGTTAAAATAGAAGTAAAATGCATCCTTTAGGTTGCATGTGGCTTCCCATTACCATCCCTCTTATTATTGTCCATGTGAAAGTTATGATATTTAATTTTCCCCTCTCTTATAACATATTACTTGGTAGACCTTGGACTCATCATCTGAGTGATTTCACCTCATTTAAATGCAAATTCATTAGATTCCCCCATAATGGTGTTATTTATAGGATTCAAGAAGACACAAACCCTCAGCTTTTAGAACAATTCCAAGAATGTGGTTTCTTTAAAATTCTTACACTTGAACCCTTGCCTAGTACTCCATTTAGGGAATGTCAACATTTCAATTATCCTATCAATTCTACCCAAGATTATAATGGTGATATGAACTCATTAAGAACATATCACCTAACCTCCCATATTATGATAATGATGATGATGATGATGATGATGATGATGATGAGCCAAATGAGATTAGCCTCGAGATTAAAACCTCTGATCTCTTCCATGACTCCTCACCTAGCTTCTACCGTGCTTAAAACTAAGGTCCCATTAGATGCCTAGTGATGATATACCTATGGTCTTAACCAAGACTAGACATTTTATTCATCATATGACTTCCAACAAAAATATCATACCTACCTATACCATCAACTTGCATGCACTTGATTATGATGATGGTTATTCTTTCGACAATCCATTTATAGGAGGAATTTTCTAGGATAGATATGCATAAATTATTTGGTATCATAATTATTTATTTCATTCATTATATTTAAATTATCATATTAATTCTCTCATAGTGCCTAGTTATATATTATTCCTTATTTTCATTGAGTAGAGATTGATCAATCACATAGTATAAAGCCTCTTATAAGCATGATCATGGATCATGATATTACCAGTCCTTACCATTTTTCTAGATACTATAATCCTTATATTTTTATTCCCTTAGAGATGATATCTAATTCTCTTAAGCCTTATGTTCATCCTACCTCATCTTCAATTAAGCCTAGTCTGATTCCTACTCCTACTCTACCTTCAGCTAAGCCTTATCTTGTATCTAATCATGCTTTCCCTTCATATGATCCCATACCATTATATAAACTATCCCCACCTTCCCTTGGTGATATCCTTCTTCATATTTAATAACTTAATCCCATGCTTGCCTAATGGGCCAATCAAGCTTAATATGATATTCACAAAGTTGCCAGTCATTGAACCAAAGACTACTAGTTATATCAATGTTCATTGGCTTCCCCTTCTACCTCTTCCATTAGTAGACCCCTTAATTATACTAACAAGCATATATATATTTCTTCCATGGAATAAATAATAATTATTTTACCCATTGTCAAAACATTTGGTACTATATTAACACATTGCATCCCTCCCTTACTCAGCATAAAGATAAGGCTATATATCCTCCCAAATAATTACCTAAGTATATCCATAAATATGGGGAGGTATATTGTCTTTGGAACCAATGTGGTACCCATCATACCTATCATTTCCACATTCTATAACACCACCTTCATGACCAACTTTTTATGATTCTTTCACCTATTATTCCTCCTTTCATAAGTTACCCATTTAAGAAAGATCCTCCTTCTCCAACTGTGGTTCCTTCCCCATCAGTGATTCCTTCTCCATTAGTGTTGACACCTTTTTGTCTCATATATGCCATTCCTATTCCATCATCTATTCCCTTCCTTGATAATTACATGCACAAGAGCCCTCATGTACATGATCATTTAGTTATGCCTACATTTTTTATTGAGGATATTTAGAGAGAAGTATTTTCATAGCTTTTCATGTGGATAGATGAGACTCTAGTTGTCATTAGGATCCAAATTCATAGATATATTTTAGATGTCATGGATACTATTTTTGGACAAATTTATCAATATTTATGAACACAACATGGGTTTTTTTCATTTTGTTCTTCATTATGATTTTAGATTGGACTTGTGATCCACTTTTATATATCTTATATCATTTGAATATGTGTCAAATCTGGTTTCACCTATCTATTTAACATGGATATTAATATTATGTATTATGTGTTGTATATGGTTAATTTTTTTTCATATATTCTTATGGATTGTTTTCATAATTGCACACTTATATTTATCAACTCATTTATTTCATGGATGTTTTTATCTTTCCTAATTATTATTTGATAACTTATCTCAAAAACTCTGATAATTATTATTATGACTTATTTATGCAAACCTTATTCCCCTTAGCAATCTTTCTTTACCATGTGATTAGTTAAAAAACAAGACATCTCATTAAAATATTATTTTACTGATCTACTTTGGATATTTATTTATTCCCTTATTACCTTTTGTATACTAAGCATATATATGGTTAAAATTTGAGATTACATATTCATTCATATGTAAGACTAAGTGTTTAGTTAGTCATATATTTGGATACATATATTCCTTTAACCAAAGTCTAAAGCTCATTAATGTGTATCAATTTTATCACTCATGTTGAGTATTATAAATCCATATGTAGGAGGAATCATAAAATCCATAAAAGTTAAAATCCAAATTATTTTAAAAAAAGATAATGCTAAAACAAACAACATATAAATCTCAAAAGTTAAATCACAATAAAAGACATGATTCATAACACATCTCCTTTTTATAATCTAAACTCAAACTCCAGAATTGGCCTCATGATAGAGTTAAGGTATATTGGGGTGTTTTA
>JARHVA010004417.1:345000-382500 GCA_037957365.1 Torreya grandis | reverse complement strand
AATATGATTAGTGTCCTCTATAAAAAAATTAAATCAAATTAAAACATTTCTCACTAGTGTTGGTGTCAACAGTCATAGTCTCCCCATCTGGTTGCCCACTGATCACCTCATCTATTGGTCACCTCTACAACATTACAAACCCAAGATTCATCACTTGATCCATTTATGATCCTCTCCTTAAGGGTTACTCTATGGACCAATTATGTCCTAGAGATACTATTTGGTCACTCTATGTAATAGCTATCACTTGCATCTCCTCACATTGATGGTGTCTTCATCTTTGATGAAGATGTGGTGATCATTGTTTCCTCTATGATGGTGCCTTATATGCTCCTATATCCAAATCCATCACATCTCTTCCTACTAGATATGTTACCTCTTATTTTTGTGTTTAACTATCCCATGGTATAACATGTGAAGGAATGATCACTGGTATATCTAAATTTACACCTCTACCTCCCCTACCTCTTAGCTCTCTAGCATGTCATGCCTAATAAGTAGTCACTACTAGAAGAGCCACCAAATGGGGGAGTCCTAGATATCCTAGTATGTGTACCATTAAATGTAAATCCACCCATGAAGTGTAGTGTCCTGTGATCCACATCCATGTCAACCTTATCATAATGGTTGTCTAACTAGTCCATATAGAAGCTATGTGAGTGGATGGATGCCACAAAATATTCCCTTGTGTGATAGTATACAATGTCAGTAGATGGAGTATGTCTTGCACTACATGGTCTTGTCTCCATCATAAGACCTAAGGTAACCTATCATAGACTACATGAGGTAAATCAATTGATTGATACATGGGAAACCTCTCATATATCCACCCACTCAATAAAATTATTTGTCCCATCATTTTCTACCCTATAGATAACATACCATACATGAGTTGAACCCAGATGATAGCCCCAAAATCATATATTGCTCCTTGATCTAATATGGATTGGTACAAGGCTATCTCATATAATGGTACCTTATCATCTAAATTGTGACATAACACTCATGTTGTCATAGGTCTTATCATCACCTTACAAATGTATGATTTTTTTTTAATATAAACATCAAACCAATTAGCCCTCAACCTAGGGTGAATGCTATCTAAGCATGTATCCCATTGAGCTCATGTTCATCTCTCATCTTTATTCTTTGGTGTATCAATAATCATCAATGTCATACCTATCATAAGTCCAAGTAATTCATGGACATCCTCCAGAGTGATTCCCACCTCAATTGTGTCCCCATTAACCTCCCATCAAAAAGTGTTCATTGATCATTCCCATGCTTCTAAGAACATGATAATGAGATCAACACTCAAAGGGATTTGTCTCATCTCCATGATGCTACCAAAACTCAAGGAGACCATTTGATATCTATTCACATTAGTCTAATGATCCAATAGATTTGATAACCATGATACATCTACCAAGAACCAATATTTCCAATTTCTCTACAAAATTTCAAAACAATAAAGTATGTATCACATGTCCATGTCATAAATAATTAAAATACATTCTTAAAATTTACAAATTAACTACTTCATCAACTGATTTGATTTAGTTTCTTGTGTTTTCGATTTTTCTACATAATTGGCCCATTTGTTACTAAATCAACCCTATTCCAATGTTTTTAAACACAATCCACCCATTTTACATAATCAACCTCTTTCTTTCAAACTAAATCAGCCAATTTGATACCATATCAACCCTTTCTCAACTCTAACATACTAAATCATCCATTTGGTACACATTTGGACCTTTTAAAAAATGTATCGGATAATTACTACCAATTATATCCACCATAAGGTGCATAGTCATCCATATTCTCATTTAAAACTACACCAACCCATTGCTACATAGTTAACCACCTTTATCAATACTATGTCATCCCATTGTTATGTAGTTGGTCCCATATTTTCTTCTCACCCTACAAACTAAGTTGACTAGGTTCAATTTTTTCTTTCCTTATGGTGACTTTTTAATCATTTACCAAAAATTCCTTAGGCATTTATTGGTTTGAATTCTTCCTACCCAATACCTCATTATGCTCCTAGTATACCTAAAAAAATTTAGGGCCAGTTTTGAGGCCTATAATTTTCCTATTAACCAATTATATATATTTAGATCAATTTCAAATAAAATTAATCCAAAAAAATTAAATTCATGTATGTTTACCTATGCTACACTCACTATGACTGCTAGGCATCTTCCCTATCTCATTTATCATCTCCTCACCATGATTTCCCTCTAGTCTCACACCAGGTCTCTTATATCCCTATTTTCTCAAAATAGTAAAAATAAAAAATGATTTACTTTTTACCTTATGTATATTTACTATTGAAAATTATTTACTTTTCAACTATTTACCACCAGATTCTATTTTTGATCATATATTTGTTTCTACTAGCTCTTTTTTTCAACTATAAGTTTTTCTAGAATCCTCACATCATAGAGAATATTTTCACATATTACATGTTTATTTTGAAAACATTTCAATTTTCTTCTCTTCTTTGCTAATTTTTATAGGTTTGCCTAATGTTCCCTACATTTGACACCTTCACATTTCTTTTACTTTGTTTCTTATCTATAATACTAAGGTAAGTAAAGGTATGTGTTTTTCAATTTTTTTTATTTTCATTTATCTTACTTATTATTAAATTTTATTTATCTTCAACATTATTGGTTTCTATGATATTTTCCAAAATCACCATCCCATGTTGTACCTACATGACACATGATGAGATTCATGTGGGGCATATGTGTACACATAATATTTTTCAAACATTATCAATTACTAATGTTTTATATTTTATAAGTACCTATCATGTCTCAATATCTCTAAGTGCATGCCTTAAAGGGTGAAACAAGAAAGGGGTGGGTAGACCATTTATGCTTCACAAGATTGTTGTCCCATATACCACCACTTATTATCTACACAACCTTCTCTTTGTATTTCCCTAAGCCTTGCCTCATCTATTGAACACTCTTCTAATCATTTCACCACTTTAATTATAACTTGCATAATCCTAAAACTTTTTTTTGATAGTTTACACTACATTATCCACTTTATTAAACCCTATATCCTAATTTTTAAAAACACATTATAGGTCTATGTCCACTCTGGCTGACCCATAATAAGACCTAGGTATTTTAATCAAATAATGATATAAATTTTATTGGCCCAACACTATCAAGTAAACTTTCAAAAAAAATTAGGGTTAGATTCACCTATATATACACATACATTTCCATCATTTATGGAGAATAAAAGAATAAGAATATAATATTTTGCATCTACTTATCCACCATTCTACTTGAGAAGCATAGATTATGGTTTCAATACTTTATTAGGATATATGGAACTTGTCTTGTAGAGAAGTAATTTGGATGCATAGAGAATGTTTGTAACCTATATTTAACTTGTATTTATTATCTTTATATACCATAATAACCCCTTGTGAAGCACTTTGTCAAAGGGAGAGATTGAGGCTTGATGGGTTTATCTTCAGAGGTAATTATCCCTTGGTTTGTTCCTCCTTTGTAAGAGTAGATATATTTGTATTTTTACTTCTCTCCCATGCATTGGTATTTCCTATATTTTGACATGAGTATAAACTTATATGTATGTTTATTTTATATGTTTATTACCCCCACTTTGTGCCAAAAGCTTTGGTGAGCACTAAATTAGATTTTACTTTACTTTGCATTTACTTTATGAAAATGAAAATGTAGGACCTAACTAGGGTTATTTTATGATATTTCTTGAATAGAGGCTTTGAAACCATATCTAGTGATTTTATTATGGCAAGATATCCATTGGTTAGGTCTAGATGATCTATCTTTATCATGACCCAAAAAATATAATGTATCAATAGTCAAAAATGTAATTAGGATTTATCTTATTGGAGCTAGGATTAATTAATAGATCAATTTTATTTCCCTTTATATAGATTACCTATAACTAGATAATGATTTGAGTGATAATAAGAATCATAAATTATTTTAATTTACATCCATATTGATAGTAAAGAGGGGTTTAAACATTATATATGTAAGATTTATTCTAATGCTACACACTCACGAGGATATAAATGGGAATTTTGGTATATTTTCATCATCATTAAGTAAATTAGAAACATTTTCTTTGACACATATTATTGAGACTTTAAACAATTCCCATGAAGTTCATCACATTTAATCCATACATTATTGAATAATTATATGATTTTAAGGCCTTTATGGATCCATAATTATTGGATGAAAATGACATTATGTTGGGTATTATAAAACCTTATATGTTTAAGTTCAATGTTGTGGTCAATGTATCCATGATGGAATACAAAGAAATAAAAGTTTAAAAAAATGGTCTCTTCTAATGAATTTAAAACATACATTGAATTATGGCAAACCAAACTTTCCTATAGGGTGACCTTCAATGGCACCCTTAAAACAACTCAAATAGATGGAAGAGTTGAAAAATACAATACAATCATATATTACTCATTGAAAGAAAAGTCTTGGAGTTGGAGATACAAAAAAAATTCATCCAAAAATAAGGTATGGGGAAAATTCACTATGAGATTTAAATAAACCATTTATCAGCTTTATTAAGATATCATAAGATTATTTATGGAAGAAAAAAATATAAGACCTAAATATCTAAAATAAAATAATTGGATCTACTCCTTTTTATGAAAAAATATACCAATTAATAATGACATTTATTTTGTGTGTTTATGTGAGAGACTTGAATAATATTTTAATTTATTGAAATATTTATATGATGGAAAAATACTTTTAGTACAACCTAATTGTAAAAACTTAATATGGATAGGTAGGATAAAACTGAGTATTTACATTAAAATTAATTATGATAATGTCATTTAAAAGGTGTGAATTATATGGTTTTCACCCATTTAGAGATGTAAAAGGGGGAAAATTTGTATCCTAAATATTTAAGGACAAATCAATGGTCAATAAAATTAGGAGAAACATATAAGACTGGGGTAGATGGTATCATGTGGGCATGGTCATTATACACATGGAAAGTAACCCACTAACCTTTGTGTACTTGATTTCATGATGTCTGTATGAGACATCTAATGAACAAGATGATGTGAGAGGTGGTCTATTGGTTTGTCAAGGTTGAGGAATTTGGTTAAGGATATCTAGAATGGATGGTTGGTTAGGATGAGTTATTAGTATGTGGTTTTTAATGATAGGCAAAAAATGATTCTCATTAATACAAAAATTTAATTCACTTTCATCATATTTATCATTTACGTTAGTGAATTGGGATGTTACAACATTTAAAGAACCCTTGGAATTGAGAAGAATAAAGTAGTCAAGTTCTTGGTTTACGTTAGGCTCTTAGAATTGGGTAAAGCTAGGTTGAAGGACTATAGGTATTTTTATTTATTTTTTGAGTTAGGTATTCTCAAATAATAAAAATATAATTAGGCTAGACCCAAGGTTAATAATGGAAGGATCAGATGTGTAAGTTATTATCTTGACAAGATAGAATACAAATTTATCTTTCTATTTGGGTTTTTACTGGATAAGCTTTCTCATCAATATTGTTTAGCTGGATAATAATTAGGTTAGGAAGATAATTTAAATTAAATAATTATATCCTAATAATTGATTTTGTGTCACTTTGGATATTGTTCACCAATATGTGGGTTGGCACTATAATAAATGTTCCTAGTCTGTGTAAATGAGCTTGTCTTGGAAGTGTAATCCAAGAGTGAAGAAAACATTTGTTTGGAATATTGGAAACATGTTTGATTATTTTATTTTATATTTAAAAAGTGTAATTTATAATTTTAAAGTTGAATGTTGTGGTTTAGCAATGTTTGGGCTTGTTCTCCTTTAAACAAGGCTTTGGTTGAGCTTGTTTGTGCTTACAACAAGAATTATTAAAATGAAAATAAAGATATACTATTTATAAAATTAAAGTAATGAAAGTAAAATAAATTAAATATTTTATATTTTAAGTCTTTTCATAGATTTTTAATCGTGCAATGTTAATTGAAACTATATTTAATTTTAACAATGCAATTACTATTTTTTTGTTTTTTCCTAACTTTAAGAGTGCATAAATATGTCTACTTATTTTAAAAAAAAATTTAATTGATTTATATTTAATAAATTATAATTTAATATTTTATTCTAATATTTAATTTAAATAAGATAACTAAACCTGCAACTCATAGTTTCTATGTGTTATGCAATTAATGAATTTTAAAGTCTAGTTTGTGCATGCAAAGTTAATATGCAAGTTTTTGGTTTTTTAATATTGTTTGAGATTTATGTGAATATAATATTGATATGTAATTGAATTAATTATGATTTATTATTCTTTATGAATTTTCAAAAACATGCAAAGAGATTTACGTTTTTGTGGGCAAGTCATTTGTTTGTGTTATGCGTGTGATGTTATATGCTTTTAAAACTTAAATTTTAATTTTTTATTGGTTTTATCCAAATTAAAAAGTTTAATTATCTCCATATAATATAACATGTAATATATTATTCTTTGAGAGATATAATGTATGAATGTAACTAGAATGATTAAACAAATTTTCAATGTAAAGATAGAAGGGATAGATAATTTTTTTTTTAAAACTTGTTAGTTATGGACATATAATTATAAAATAACAATGTAGATATATGACAAGTGTGAGATGAATAAAATTTTGTATTAAATTTTTAATATTTTATGTATTTTTATTATTAATTTATATCAAAATACTATATAATATGAAAAGATTGCTTCAAAATAAAAAATGAAAGTTTAGAATACAAAGTGGCATATCATTGTAAGTTATATAAATATGAAATTTATGTAAAGGAAAATAATTATAAATAAGTGATGGAGTGTGAGATAAGTAAGTTAATGATGAAAATTTGAGAGGTTAAATTTAAACCTAAACTAGAAGATGGAGGACATAGAGAAATAGGACAAGAAGAGAATTTTGTAGCTCAAGCAAAAACTATGACAACAAAGGAGATGAAATAAATAAGACAATCCTAATGTAGCTAAAAATAGGTGTATATTAGAGAGTTTAGAAGATGAATAAGGAATATGATCTTAGAGAGGAGATATATATTATGTAAATGAATAAATGAGAGGGCCCAAAAGAGGAGACGGTTATAAAAAGAACATAAAAATGGGCAGAGATTTGAAAAGGGATTCATGGGATATAGAAGAGAGGAAATATATTAGAGGAGTAATATTAGTTATAAGGTAGTTTTAGGTCATATTTGAAAGGGATAATATTGCTTGGAAAAGCAAAATAATAATATTTTGAAGAAGATATGATATGTCATAGGATTAAACTAGGTTCAAGTTCAAATGAGGACAAAATCATAGATAAGGATCATTCACTTCAAGGGTACGTATCCCCTATCCCTAACTAATCAATAGAGAGAATAATGAAACATGTATAATATGGTAAAGATAGTAAGTGTTTCAATAGTTTCATAGATAAATTTGGAAAACTTAGTGAAGATACTAAGAAAGTATTGGATATGAAAAGATTGAGTAAGGCTATTTTTGAGATAATAGCTAATTTTGAGATAGTAACAAGTTTTAAGACACCAAAAAAGTCTAGTCCATATAAAAAATTGGTTTTATGTGTGAGCGCATGAATCATGGCTCACACTATTTGATTTTTTATCACCCTTGCACTATCATGGGTGTTTTGACCCAAAAAATACATATTAACATATGAGATGAAATGATAAGTTAAAGGTATAACTATAGAAGATGAAAAGAACTTCAATCTCATAGGATCCTGAACAAGATGAGATATATAATTCATGTATAAAAGGGTTCTTCCAAATTGGGCCTTCATGAAGTCAAATATTAGCTAATATGAAAATTTAAAATGATTAACTCTGAGAGTTAGACAATCCAAGAACTAAAAGATATTTACAAAAAATTATGAAAATTAATATGGACTATGATTATAGGTTATCTAATGTGATTAATTTATAAGAATTTATATGTCATGATACAGAATAGGCTGCATGTTTTTTATAAGGTCTATGACATTGGATTTGTTTTATATTTTTTCAAGCATAGTTCACTTGCAAGTTAGATTCTTGGGTAGCTATAGTCCAAGTGGAATAGATAGAGGACTATGGGGATGGTATATAGCCTATTACAAAAATCAATCCAAAAATAGTTATTATTTTGTGTAATATGGATGAGTTGCATGAAAATAACATGTCAAACTAGGCATTTGGTTCATGGAATGTAGAAAAAAGGATCACCATAAGAATGAATACCCAAATTTTAAAATAAATTTATGTGAGACCTACCATGTATTACAATAGTATAATTAATAAACTTAGACTCTATACTATAATTTTTTCAAGTAGCATAATAATGATGATAAAAATTGTTGATCTTTCAAATAATGTAAGGAAGACATCACCAAGAATGTATTCACATTATTAGTGCTACATATTCATTCTATAAACTAGGGTTTATAATCCCATATGTAGTGATGAGCATTATGACTCAAGTTATTCCTAGATGGGTGCCAACTTCACCTTAATATCAATCTTAGGGTCTAGCATATTAGACACCATAGTTTATGTGTTAAAAATAGGATTCTATAGATAGTGATGGGGGACCTCTATAGAAAGAAATATTGACTCACCTTGATCCATATTCCTAAATATAGTTGGGGCTATCTCTCTATCTGCTATATCTCATTCATATATTAGATGGGGTAGCGTATTCAATCCTTTATATCTCATATGAGATCCCCCTCCCCCCATATATATATAAACTATCATTTTACTAGCATTTTAAATCCTATCATCTTACTTATTTTCTATTTTAGTGACCCCCCTCAATATTATAAATAAAGGAACACTATGTTTGCCTAATAAAAATAAATAGGATGGACCCCATATTATCCCAAAAGATTATATGGGGGATATGATGGCCAAAAATAATATGGGTTAGGTTTCTTAAAGTAATAAAGAGGATATGATGGTCAATAATAACAAGGTTTATATTTTTTAGTAGAGGAAATGTGGATATAGAGGTGGGTACTAGGGTAGGTACCAATGAGGTAATCATAGAAAATTCTAGTGATAGGGTTGAAAATAGATTATCTATTTTATATGTGGATAATACAATCACTTTAAATATAATTGTATAACTAATTTATAGTATGTATATTGTGCATATTAAACATCTCTAGGGAAGCATCATGCAAAATATTACCCATTTTAACAAAGAAAAAAAAATAAAAAGTAATGAAAAATGTAAATATGTTCAATTTTCACCCAAAGGATCTTGTGTTCATACAAGTCTTCACATGGAATCAACACATAGAGCAAGAATTCCAACCCTTAGATATGCCATAATATTAGTGAATTATAAATGTGTAGAAGAAAAAATATCTTAATCCTATAAGGTAAAATGTCTTGATGTATTAGGTGTCATAAGTATTGTAGAATATAAAACATTAGACAATGTTTGAAGTTGATGTTACAGTCATTGACACACATATGTATGAAAAAATTGTGCACATTATGAGATAGGAAGGATTATTTATTACTTTGATATATCTAATTAAACTAATAAGAAATAAATATATATCATAGAGGATTAGAAACCTTCTACATAATATATTATAATGTGCACAAAGAGGTTAGTAATGCATTGATAAGGTGGTATGGTATGTAAAGATCAAGAAGTCATTGGATTTTTACTCCCAAATGGATATCAAATTAGTATGGTATCATGTTTAAAATTTTATATTAAAATTTATAATTATAATAAATATGATCTATTAGTTGATATGGGAATCCATTAGATGACATACTTTTAGTTACATCCCAATTATGTTTAGTCTTGAAAACTAAAGAAGCGTGGAACCTATTCGGTGAATAGATGATGTAAAAATAATTTTTTTTATCAAGTATATGAGGTGACTTTTAATTCATAAACATTAATATTTATAAAACAAATTACACTTATTTAATTAAAAAAAAGGTGGCCATGCAATGGTTAAATTACCATAAACATAGTGCGTAATTAGTGTGAGGCACACCAAGGGGATAACATTATAATTATACCCCTAAATAAAGTTGATAAAAATACATATATCATTCATAAAGATCCTAACTCACCATATTCATATTGGGAAAAGAATGTATGTAAGGTTTTCATAGAGCCTAATAAAAATGCACTGCAAACTTTAGATTTCAAAAATTTCCATTTGGAGATAGAACTAATTTGGTAGTTATAGGAACTAAATTAAAATTCATATAGAATTATGATAATAATAGAACAAGTTCCACATTTCCATATAAATGAGTAAAATTCTCCCTTTGTGCGATCACAAATAAGGTCTTAAGTATATTTGTTATATCAAATGGGTGAAACAAACATGGATTACACTGAACCAACTCATGAAGGTGTTATACCTTACGAAGATGCATCTTTTATAATCAATGATTAAAATTTCCATATGTTGAATTAGGTGAGAGGAGACCATGAGGTGAGATTGATGTGAATGGTTTTATGATATAGAGTGACAATTACCTTAGTACTTTTCAACCATGGACTTGGGATAATTTATTTTGAGATTAGAACAACATGTTCTAAACATATATCAATGATCACATGCATTGAATTATGCACTAAAGGGTAGTATTGTGACATGGAAGGATGTAAAAAAGTCAAATCAGTTACACTAATAAGATTTTTATGAATTACTATGAGATCAATTTCAAATAGTGCCTATGATCACAAATCAATGGCATTTTTTCCTAGAATGATAATGTCCTAAAAATCATATTCATAGATGTGTTGATGTAAAGTATTCATAGGGTTTGGAACCTATTTAATGGGTACATGTAAGTAGGTATACACTATCACCTATTACAATATATTAATACATGCACTAGGAAATAAAATAATAATTAGCCACAAGTCTAGTAGGATTTTGTTCAAACCTTTGTATTTAAGGATGAGAATATCATGATGTAGAAATATATTTAGAAGATGAAGATATTTTAATGTCATGGGAAAGTAGAGGATCTAATCAATGCATATGATTTCTCTTCGCAAGAAGAGAAACTATATAATTAAAAACACTTCTTAATATTTACAAAGAAAATAAGTAGAAAGAGTAATTTTTGGTGAAACCATCTAATATGATCATAGAAAATAAAGAACAAACATAATATAGTGAGAAAAATGAGGACCTAAATTGTTAAGGGTTTATTTAAACCTAAGTGAGAGGCATAATAACTAAAAGACAAAATCATAGAGAAAACTAAAGAGATTTAGCTACAAAATTTAATAATTCAAGATAAATAAGGGTAGAGGAAATTGATAAACTCTATTACAAGTGGGTATAATAAGATATAGTGAAAATCATTAAATACAATGGTAAGGAACATTAGTATAAAATTTTGACCAAAACTTGTGACTTTGGGTGACCATTACACACAATAAAATATATTAAAAGGTATATAATTCTTGTGAGTTTGTTAATTTATGTTACCATTTTTTTATAATTAAAGGGTGTAGACCCTTCATTGGAAGAGATTCACATAGAACTCAAAGATTTTACACAACCTATCAAGAAGTTCCCATATAGAGTAGATCCTAATATGAAGTTTAAAGTTAAGGCTAAAATTGATTAGATGTAGAAAGCAAGAATTATTTATTTTGTATAAAAATTAGATTGGGTAAGTCCAATGGTGTTTCAAAAATAAAATTTAGGGGAGATATATGTTTTTAGGTACTATGAGGCATTGAAATATTCCTATGTTAATGACCCATTTCCTATTCCTTTCACAGATGAATTCATTATGTTAGTCATAAGACACAAAGTCTATTACTTCATATATGGATTTAGTGGTTACCATAATATATTTATCATAACTGAATATTATTATAAAACCACCTTTGAAATTTAATGGATATTTTTCACATACAAGGTAATTCCTTTTTTTCTACATAATGGTTTTATTTTTTATCTATGGATGTGGTCAATACATTCAAATATTTCATCCATGAGTTATAGAAGTCAATATTGATGATTGAGATGTATTCTATTTATTTAAAAAACACCTATCCAAGTTGTGACTCATGTTAAATGATTCTAAGATCTATGTATGACTTTTTATTTTTTTTAAAGTGTAAATTATTTTCACTATTTAGTGTTCTCTTGGGTCATATAATATATAATAATGGTTTTTTCTTTACGAAGCCAAAATCATAGTCATTGTGAGTATTCCAGCTCATGAAATAACTACTAAAGTGTGATAATTCTTAGGGCATAAATTATATTATCTCAATTTCAATAAAGGGGGTGCAATAGTATCCAATCCAAGGGAAATACCATTATGCAAATAATAATGTTTAAATGGACTATTGAGTGTTAAGAATATTTTTTGGATTTGAATAAAGAGGTTGTTAGCAACCAAAATATTAGTGTTTCATAATTATATTAAGTCATTTCATGTGCATTTAGATGATTCAATAAATATAATAAGAGTTGTATTTGCTCAACCAAGAGATGGAGGTTTAGATTACCCGATTCACTTTTCATGTAGGAAACTATTAGCAGTATAGAATAATAAAAATAATACAAAGTGAGAGGCCCTAGATATGGTTTTTTTACTACATAAATTTAAGAATTACCTATTAGAAACACTATTTGAATTATTTATAGATGAGCAATATCTATGACATATATTCAATAAGATCATGATAGATGGAAGAATATCTAAGTGGCTAATGTTATTTCAATAATTCCATTTTAAGATCAATGTTAAACCAGTAAGAAAAATTGTGCTACCAATTCATCTTAGCTAAATAAGTAATATTGAAAAGAAAAAATAATTACAAGATTAGTCACTATATGTGCACTTATTCAGAGTCTTTGTGATTCTTAAGAACAAGGAAAACATAACCAATTTCCTAAAATAAGGAATTTTTCCTATGCACTATGTTAAGAAATATGAAAATCAAATAGTCTCACAAGCCATAATATTTAGTATTATCAATGATATTATGTGTAAAATGGGTAAGGGTTATGTGTTGTGTAGACTAGCCTTAGATCATTAAAGACCAAAATGTTTGTAATAAACACATCAAGGAATTGCAAGAGGAATAATTATATGAGAATCTATTATGAGGAAATTATATAGTGGTATATAATGGCACACCCTATTTTAGGATGTGCATAGAGTGAAAAATCATTAAATTTTTTGTCAATGAATAAGACGGTCAAATCAAAGGGATGAAATGCCTATGAACCAAATTTTAGAATTAAACCATTTAAATAATAGGGAATTGAATTTATAGGACCTATTAATCTACCAAACAAACACAATTATTCTAGATATATAATTACTAAAATAGATTAGTTCACAAAATGGGTAGAAGTTATTGTGACACCAAGCTAAAATACTAAAGATATAACTAAATTTCTTTATGATAACATTCTAACCAAGTTTGGATGTCCTATGAATTTGGTTAGTGGTATAAGAACACACTTCCCTAGTAATACTATCAAGACTCTAATTTAATAATTTATGATATCACACCATAAGAGCACAATATATCATACTCAATCCAATTGGCAGGCATAATCATCCAACAATATCTTTGAGAAGATGCTTAAAAAAATATGTAATCTGTACAGAGATGATTAAGAGGATAGAATTAATATGATCCTATGCACATACATGATTCATTATAAATGTGTGATTGACTTCAAGCATTTCCAATTGGTCTATGGAATAAAATAAATTAATACTATGGAATTTATAGTTCTTAGTATGTGAATAATAATGATAATGTAACTAGCAGATCATGATTCAATTTGATCAGGTTCCTATATTTATATCACATGGAGGAAACTAGGTAGAGGGAAAGTTTGACATAGGACATAAGTAAATAGTGTTAAAAAAACATGGCATGATCTAAATATGTGATCTAAAGAGTTTTATCTAGAGTAGATAGTATTATTTTATGAGAGTAGATTTTAGGCACATCTAGGTAAACTATGTATTCAATGGAAAGGACCATACATCACCCATCTATCAATCTCATGCTAAAAATAGAGTGGGTGCTAAGTATTACCATGTAGCTAGTATTTTTGATTATTTTTATAAATTTTATTATATTTTTATAATTTTTAGTGTATCTATGTTCAATGTGATCTCTATATCATAATAAATCACATCGTAGTCTAAAAATTCAATGTCACAAAGTATGAAATAGAATAATGAAAATAATGAAAAAGTAACATGAAGAGGGGTCAATATGGGGTAAATAAATTAATTATAGGAATGGATCACTAAAAAAATGGTATATAAGATAGAAAATAAATGGTCATTCACAAATTATTTTATGAAAAACACTTCAAAGATTACATCTTTCCTAGATAGATCGACATGTCAGACTCTTGTAATGTACAATGAATGAAAATTTAGGAAAAAAATATCACATCAAATCACATCAAATAATTTCATAAGATAAAAAATGAAACCATATAATTAAATTCCATGGTCACATCACAATAATTGATGGTATTCAAACCAAGATCATAATGGCATGAAAATGACTTAGCACAATTTAGTGGGAAAGGTCAGACAAGTAGAGGGAAGGAATATATAATGAAAGTCACATAGATTAAAACACATATGATATCACTTAGATCACAAGATTATTCTAATATTTTATATCTATTTATCTACCTAAGCACAAAAGCATCAAATTTTTCATTACAACATAGTGAGAATAAGTCGATCAGAGCTCTTCATACATTTTAATGATGTATAAAATGAGGAAATGTGAATTATTTTGGTCATGAGATAGAAAAGGTACCATAATTTAGACCCATTTTATTTTTTAGAGGTAATAGATACATATTTATTCTCCCTAGATCTAGTCACAAGGATGAAACTTAGAGCCCTAGCCACACAACAATAACTATTAGGGTCTGATGTTGGGTAATTAATCAAGCTATCAATTTTTTCTATTTTAGATGAGGTAGTGATGAAACTTCTAATTTGGTATAATGATGTGCAAATAAACTTTTCCAAGGATGTTACCATTTACATCAATGCCACAATAGTGACAAGGGAAATAAGACTCCAATCCTAAGTAAAATCCCTCCTACCATATAAATCCAAGATCCCTCCAATTCATTTGAACACAAGATAATAATATGAAAAAACATATAATGTAATAGATCATGATTGAGTGGAGGATGATATAATGAGTGATATTTGACTACATGAGAAATGGATTTTATTAAACCACCAAAAGTGCATGTTGATAATGAAAGGGGTCATTAAAATAAAATATCACATGATTTGGTTGCATCATAATTTAAATTAGATTTATTGATGGTTTCATTGGTTACCAACATGTAAAATATTATTTTAGGTGTGTTTATAATTTGTAGCACTAGTTCTTGGAATTATTGCTCTAGTTCATTCAATGGAAGTCTCTTGATAGTCCTATCACAAATGATGTATATTTTTTTGTCTATGACTACCTTCCTTCTAGAATATTATTTAGACAAGAGAGTGTATTACTACTCATATTTTTTCCATTTCAATCAATGATGTATTATAGTGTAGGTGATCATTTCATCACACCCTAAGGTGTGCATTGATGTTATGAAGTACCTCCCACCAGATGCACTAGTCACCAAACTTCATGATAGAATTTAGGTATGACTTTAGGGGATTCCAAAAAACCCCTTTTTTTGTTTCCATTATTCATCACCATGTTGGATTCATAATTATAAGTTTTGAGGAAATATTATTTATTTAATGATCAGTGGAACCTATGAATTCCATGTTCCTAACAAAGTAACATCCAATGATGCATTCACATCTAGAAGCACATTTTTAGTATTAGGCACCACTAGATACATGTGTGTCCACATAAAAAACTAATGAAATTAAAATTAAGGAGAAAACATAGAGGAAAACATGCCCTCCACCACTAAATAAAAATATTCTCAACACCAACCCCAAGCTTAGTGACATAAATGTTCTAATTATTTTTGTAGATTATAATCTTTCACAACTTGGAATCACCAAGTAGTAAGTGTATAATTATATCTTATAAGTCATAGCCACAAAATTATATTATGAGTAATAAAATTTATTCTTATTTATAAATTAGTATACACTTTATAAGTGCACAACAACATCTAAAAATCCATAGTGGTCGACATTCCCACACATTTTGAATTAATTTGACACTATTGTAGAGGAGGAAGAGATAAAATTTGGAACAACATCCATATTCCAAGTATAATCAGGATTAGGATCCCTAATATCATAGATAACCTAGAAAAAACTAGGGGTAGATCAAGGCACAATGTAATAATAAATTTTACAATATTTGCTAATACATAGAGAAAGGTTACATACAATGCCAAAGACATGTCCTTAAATTTTAGAATACATGCGATCATTTTTTGCACCACAAATAAGTGAGGTGATTGAGTCTAAATAATAATAATCATTGAAAAATAGCCTTGAAAGATAACCCATGCACATAGGTGCTTGAATAATATTTTGGTTTCACCTACCCATCCAAAGGTGCTAGTTAGCATATGCATAATGGTGATGTATTCTAACTATCTGTCCACTCAAAATTCACCAATTCATTCAAACCATTCACCTCCTCCATATACTATTTACCCAAATCATCCATAGTAGGAGGATATTGTATCATAAGAAGAAGCATCACAAGCCAAATAAAAGCAAGATATTGGATAAAAAAAGCAAGTAAAAAGGAAAGGAAAGTATCAAATAAAAATAAAAAGTTAAGCATGTAAAAAAATAATAATTTGAGTGGAAGGATAAAGATTAATAATAACATATAAATAAGTAATATGAAAAGGATAAGTATAAGGAAGAATAAGTAGTTTTGCAAAAGAAGAAAAAGGAGAAAGAATAAGTTGCATATAAGGAAGAGGAGGAAGAAGAAGAGGATCATAAGAAGAAATGAAAAGAATAAGAATATGAGAGAAATGAGGATAAATAATATATATAAGTACAAGAGGCATATAATAATAAGTTTGTGTTTGATGTAACAACTAAGGAAGAGGAGAATAAAAATAAGGAAGCCCTATGAAATGAGGAAGAAGAGAAAAAGAAAAAGGTTGAGGATCAAGTTGTCATAGATGATGAATGGAAAGATAAGAAATCAACTAAATGGACTAAGGAATATGGATATGAAAATAATAAATAAAAATAAGAAATTGCTAATAAAAATAAGACTGAACTCATAGCCAAATAATAGACACAAATGAATAAACCCCTGAATCTCACCATCTATCTATCATGTCATAAGGATCAATACAAAGTCATGGATACATGTAAGAAAAATCCTCACAAAATAAACCATATATATAGTCATTTTTTTTGTATTTCCAAGAAATAATACAAAAAACATTCACACTCACTTTGTTGTTGATTAAAAAATAACCAATGCCAAAAAAAACTATGACTTTTGAACTGATTTTGACCATAAAATTGTAGGAAGCATCAATTGATGTAACCAAATTTTACTTGTCAAATTAAATTAATGGAGATTATAATTTATAATATTATATTGTGAAAATGGCATTAGAGCTATAATGATACATAATCTAGATAATGATTAAGGTCATTGTGTCATCTTCATTTAATCATTTGTGTTAATTTTATGTCATATCAAACTAAAGTTAGTGTCTAATGATAATAATTATTAAGGTATTCAATATAATGACTAATATTCATTTTTATGTTTGTAATTATGGATCATTTACTCCTAATATCTAATCTACTTTATTTAATAAAAAATTACTCTATTTCTTGTAAAATTAAACAATCTTTGTTGAATTAGAATGCTTGAAATGGAAAAACTCTTTAATGGAATGAAAAATTCTTTAAAAGAAACATCCTTATTGTAATGTAAAGTTATTTGGAAGAAACATTCAACTAGAATAAGTTGAAAATAATTAGAATTGATTTTAAATGGAATACTATGAAAATTCAAATAACTAAATTAAAACACACATGCATTTAAACCCACATAAATACCTATAAGTTAGAATTTTTCACACAATAGTTTGTATGACTAAAGGATAAAACACAAAATAACATAAACATATAAATACCATAATTTATCCTTCTTCCTTGTTTGATTATGCCCTTGTTGTCCCTTAGAATAGGATTAGATCACACCAAAATTGTATAAATATCATGAAATCAATTCTTCATTAATTATGTAAAATTATTACAATGTTAGAAAAGCTTAGTTCTATGCTTTAATAATTTACTTGCTACCTTTATTCTCTAATACCCATATTATTAGGAAGACATTTTTATATGTGACAATGCGTTTAAAAAATTTGATCAAAATATAGTAACCTCATAAAAAAACCATGAATAAATATGATATTGTTTATTGAAAATATAAATATAAGAACATCCTTTCCATGTTTGAAGGGATAAACTGGTGAAACAATGATGGCATTAGTTCTCACATACTACCTTTGGTTATTGTTAGTTAAAAATTATTTTTGAAGTTGAAACTATGTCTATTATAGTAAAAAAATTATTAAAATACTTCTAGTTGTTTGTATCAAAACTACTATAAATAATATTGGCTATAAATAGACATAGTGTTGTTGTAAATTTTATACATGACTTTTAGAAATGTTTGAAAAATTTATTAGGATGCTTATGATAAATATGATGTGGTTTTCACCATGATGCCAAGTCTTTAAATGTATTTTTTATAACTCCTATAATCTTTAAAAACTAGTTTGAGCATCTTCAGAGCTAGTTTGGGCATCTCCAGAGCAGAATAGTGATCTCTAGATCTAGAATTATGGACTCTAGAACCAACTTATTGATTTATATAGCTATACTAGAGACCATGGAGCTAGTTTGATTCGATATTATAAAGTAATTTTTATTTCCAAAACACATTATCTATGTATAGTACATCTGAATGACCTATATACACAAAAATTTGGCTTTTCATGTAAAAGGTTTTAACAAAGTGGTGTAAATAGACAACATTAACTTGAAAAAAATAATCAAATCAAAGTACTCATTTTTTAATTTGAATTAGTAATGAGTTATATAATGTACATCTAAATCCACACAAAAAGAAGGGTTTTAAATAAAAATGAGGTCATTAATTGGATATAATGATCCATTTTATAGGCTCATTATTTCCCCCACAATTTAGTTCTTACAAGTATTATTTCAAGATAAGGCTTCCCCTATTCCCTACTAGATGAAATTTATATTAGTTTCTTGTTGAGGTCATAATTGTCATAATATGTATCCCAGTGTAGATGTTTGTTATTGATGTAACCTATCTATACTCTAACTAGGTCTTTCATCTTTAAAATTGTTCTTATATATAAGTTGTATTTTTACATGAGATCATATGGTTGAGAGTAAATGGTGGCATATAATACATTATAATCCATTCCTACCCATATGTGTGCTAAATTTTTTTTATCAATGTTATGATAGCTTTAGCTCCCATAAGACACCACTTGAGATTTTTTGGAGAAATGACCTCCATTATTTTCAAAGGAATAATCAAATTATCCAACCTTTGAACACAAGTAACATGGGTAATACTAAAAATTATTTTGAGCATACTGCTAAAAATTAGAGATGCATTTCCTTTGGATATTTGGACATTGTTACTTAATAATGTGGATATATAAAAGACTTTTTAAATTCATGACCAGCTTGTCTAGATTAAAGAATTTAGGACTCATATAGATCCTAATAGTTTTAACTTGTAAAAAATATTATTTTATTCTATTAATCTAGGAAATATTATTTTTTAGGGTGGAGATGAAAGATTTAATATGTATTTTTCCTCCAAATAGGTTAATTAGGAAGGAAGACATGTGACTTAAGAGAAAGTTACACAAATAGATCTCAAAATATTTTTATTCTTAGGATTACTAGTGTTATAGGCTTCCATAAACTCATTATCATATTCTAGATCATATGGGAGACCACACGAAATTCTCAAAAACTACCGTCTATAGATTTGTTCATGAAGAAAGAGACCATACCCAAAGGCATAATATCTATAAGCTAGGAGTTTTTCACCAAATTCCCAATCTATTTTTTATGTGGATTATGCTTTCTATTTTTTTTATCCTCTTCAAGATCACTCTTGAACTTCCTATTTTATGCCTTCACTCCCCTAAGGTTTTGAAAATTTTCTTTCGAAGTGGCCATGATGTCATCATAATAAAATAGTGTTCATACACCATAGTCCACTTGCTATTTAGATGCCATAATTTTATCTTTTAATGAAGCTATTTAATTATCTTTATTAAGAAACTAAATTTTGATTTATTTTAATTCTTTCTATAAATATTGGATAGATTATTCCTTACCTTGTAATTTTTTCTTTAGGAAAGTTTTTCATGGTTAATTCTACCCTTGATATAATCATGTCCTATTGTACTTGATCTTACTCATCATGGTTGAATGGATGATATTATTCCTCTACAACAAGATATTTTCCTTTGTGTAATGGTGCCATAGATGAACAATATAGAATGGGATATTATATATCTTCCTAAACTAAAAGTGTTTTTCCATGGATACCAATTCCACAATACCAATTGAGTGTTATTCTATAACCTCTTTTATATAAAAGTTCTTCTAATTTCTCTAGAGATCTAATAGTATATACTTAATTTAGACTACCAAGAGTCTCTATAGGACTTTTGTCTAAATATTTCTCTTTAGGTAGGATAAATATTATTTTATCTGAAGTAAGGTTTCTAATATTGACTTATCCATTGGAGTATTCCTTTTTTAACATCTCGTTAAAAACCGAAGTTGAGATATATCTAGAGATTATTCCTCCTCATCATATATTTACATGATGGGTATTTCTTCAATAACAGGTTCTGAAATCTCTTTATAACTCACTCTAGATGTTATTGTGCTCAATTTTCTCTTCCTAACCAATTCTAGAAGTGTGTCCTCACTATAAATTTCCTCCTTTACGTTAGAATTAGGTGTGAGAAAGGAGTATAAAGGTCTATATTTTACCATAGATTTCTTCTTCAACTTGTTTTGTATAAATAATTCCCACTTAACCTCTCCATTTGGTTTACTTAGTAAGTGGTGTTAGCATATGATTTAAATCAATTCATGATGTCTAATGGAGGATATACCTTGTACGCATTTTTTCCATGACCTAGGTGCCTCCATAATTTCTTTTTTAATAAATTAACCTTCCATTTAGGTTTATGAAATGCTTGCTTTAATTTATTTTAAATTTTCATTATATCCACTCTAAGAGACACATATTATCCATTGAAAATAAATAATTTGATGACCCAAAATGTAATAAACATATATGTTTATGGAAATATTTATCTCTTAATTCCTTTGGTTATTCCATGCAGGATAACAATTAGTTCATGTTTCCTACTATTTCTTACTCTATTTTTTTTTAGAAAAAAAGGAGAGAAACAACAAATGATGGGTATGTACCTAGTAAATATCACACTAATTGATTACTAGATGAAGTGAGAACTCATTTTTGGTGAGGAAGGAATACCTTCAATAAGACCATCCTAAACCAAATTATTTGTTAGATGAGTGTGAAGGGTGGACTGCCTAATAATGATAAATCCAAGAAGTGAAGGCTCCCTTAGATGGATATCAATCCACTCCCATAATGATAAAAATGTTCTTGAAATAGAAATAAAGGATGATAAATAGAAAAAAATATAAATGTTTATACAATCAAATAAATAAAATACCTATTTGATAGAAGATGTATCACGGTAGGTTAATACCATGCACAAATATATCAAGGTTAGGTCCAAGAAGGTCTAGTAGGGTCTGTAGATAGGTTAGAAATATAAATATGGGTTTGATTAGGTGAAAATAGTAGAAAATAATAATCTATTATTTTCTTTAATGATGACTGTCAATGGTCAGGTTGACCAGTGATGGTTAGGTAATCGATGATGGTTATGGTGACTAGAAATGATTACAACAACCAGTGCTAGTTACCTATGGGAGGTCTATGTGGAACTGAAATGGAGCTAGGGATGAAGTGGTTGATGAGAAGAAGGTAGAGTGTAGACTATTGAAGTGAGGGGTATGTGTAGGTGACCAAGTTAAGTCAAGAAAAGATAGTGGGAGAAGAGAATGCTACAAATAAGAGAAATAATACTTGAATGATGAAAAGTAGAAACTAATGACTAGCTAAATGATATTGGGTAGCATAATAGTACTCCATCCTTCAAAAGTCATGTAGAAAAAGTTTTGAGGTGTTAAATTCTTTCACAAAGAAAACAAAAGATATTGGATACAAATTTTTGGATCCACAACTCCTCTAAGAGCCTTATATTTATAGCATAAACTTGCTAAGTGAGGAAAGGGAAAGTTTATAAGTTAAGTGAGGATAAAGATGCCAATTGGAAGAGATGGAAAGCTATGAGGTGTGCATGGGAAAGTTTCTATTTTATCCATTCACACCTTTCCTATAGCTAGATGATTTTTTATTTTATAGGAGTAAAGAGTAACCATGAATGGTTAGGCTAACCATCGATAGTTAGGTCAATCATCGATGGTCAAACCCTAAGTGAAAAGGGGGTTAAAATGGGTCTAAGTTAATATGTTAAAAATGTTTATTAAGGGTTTTTTAGGTATGTTATAAAATGCAAAGGGTGAGTTAACTAGGTGATTATCTAACTAAGGTCATGAATAGGTCTAAGGTGAAGTGACATTGAAAACTAGTTGAGGGGTTTTTTGAGTGTCTACATTTTATCCCTTTTTATTATGTGGCTTTAGGTCAATCAGTTGTAGAAAAAAATGGAGTGTTGATGGTCAAGGTTTAGTTGCCTCAAGTATGGGAAGAATGTATTCCCATTTAAACTAAGAGTTGATGAGGTAAAACCAAAATTGAGTCATGGTTTGATAAGTGGTAAAATGGAGGTCATAGGTGGGTGATGCAGACACACATAAAATGTGACTAAGTAAGAGAGTCAAGATTTTATAAAGACTAACATTTCCATGTTGGTAAAAATAAGGTTTTGTTTTAGGATAAGTGACAAGGTAACCAATCACCAACATTGGTTATAGTTGATCAAGTCACACTTATCAAGTGTCCTAGAGAAGGGTAGTGTTTGCTCAGGTATTCAGGGTAGGAAGTGCACTTAATAAAAACAAAATGAGTTGGGAATGCATGAGGTAGTGCATAAGGAAAAAAGTCCATCATCATAAAATTATTTGAGGTGGTCATTATGATAAATGTAAGATTGTCACAAGGTATGTGAATAAGTTGGTACTAATATCGTGGTAGACAAAGGTAAATGGGTTGGGTGGTTGGTTGAGTGGGGAATAGCTAAGCTGACTCTTAATGTACTAGGTAAGAGTATGTTTCCTACATAATCTCATGGATAGGGGATACAACATGGAATTTAGGCCTAATGTAGTTCTTGTTTGGTGGGGAGAAGGGAAC
The DNA here is from genome assembly GCA_037957365.1 of Torreya grandis. Classification (NCBI taxonomy): domain Eukaryota; kingdom Viridiplantae; phylum Streptophyta; class Pinopsida; order Cupressales; family Taxaceae; genus Torreya; species Torreya grandis. Next base: position 358,962 of record JARHVA010004417.1, on the reverse strand, counting down.
TTCTAAATAGGTGCAAGGGTAGCAAGAATTGGATGTGCTCATTTGGATGTATTAATAGTTTTGAGATAATTAGTGAAAGTTTAAGTTTGAAAGGGAAAAAGAAAAACACCATAATCAATGATGGTTAGGGGAATCGATGATTAGGTAAAAATTGATGGTCAGGGTGAACCATCAAGGGTTATGTGACCATCGATGGTTAAGGTCAACCATTGATGATTGGATAACCATAAAAAGTTGGGTAGAAACCCTAAATTAGTGGTAAAAGGGTCAACTAGGCCCATTTTAACCTCATTTGTGAATTTGAAAACTTGTTCTTTGTCCATTATGAGTTCTTATATGAAGATTGATCATGAGTGGGTGGAAGTGGAGTGATTTTTTGAGAGGAGTGTGGTGTGTGAGAGTGATGGTGGGGTCAATATGGAAACTAGAAATGCTCATGGACAAGTGGTTAAGCATGGATTGAGGTGGTACCACTAGTCATGAAATGAGCTAGGTTATCTTGAATTAGAAGTAAATTATAATGGATGAATTAGATACTAAAATATAACTAGGTATGATAAATGAGTAAATTATGGGTTTTTAGACGTGGTGCTAGGGTTTTTATATTTCTATTATTTTTTTACAAGATTATATGTTTATGGGGGTATGATTTGTATAGAAGTAGGTAGGAATGTGTAAGGGTGTAGAGAGTAGGTTGTGGGTGATACAAAGGGTGCTAGGGATTTAGGAAGAGGTCATGGGGTTAAGGCTCAATGCCTATGGTTCCCTAATAGTGATCATTAGTGGTTGAGCCAACTGGTGATGGTTGACCTTGGGGAAAATGGCCCTAAAAGGACCATCAAAGGTTTGGATTAGGGTAGGAGTTATGAGTTGGGGTGGAAGAGTTGGGAGGTGGGATGGGTTATAATTGAGATGGGTTGGGATAGGATTTGGAATGGGTTGGGGAGTATAGTAATGTTAGGTAAATGTGGTTAGGATAAAAAGGGTGGAGGTTCTATAGGAATAGTTAATAGGGGTTTGTAGACATAATAAGTGTTCAAAGGGTAGGTTAATAAATGAAATTTTATCAATATGGAAGTAGGTGGGTAATAATTATTACGCATATAGGTAATAGTTGAGATAGGTTACTTATCTATTTTATGATATACTTGTTATTGCAAGTGTAGGATTAGATTTAACTATGGGATTGAGTTCTCAATATTTTCATAGAGGTAAGGGATGCCATGTCTGTAGAGGATTAACATCGTATGGAGGTAGTGGGTTTTGGAGGGATGTGGCATTAAAAATGCATTCCTAGGGATGTCATGATTATATTCACCCTCACTAAAAGATGAGAACATGTGACTAATACCTTTTGGTTACTAATAGTTGAGATGAGCATCTTATTAGAGGATGTCTATTGGATTACATGTCTACCCATCTATGGAAATCTCATCTATCACATAAAGAGGGATGAGATTGATGAGTGTATGGAGATGATATATGGAGATGAATGAGATGATGCATAGTTTCACTCTAGAGGTTTTAACATTAATCCTCTATACTAGAGGGCTCTTAAAAATAGAAATTTGTTGACCATGTTGCAGCTAGCAATTACTTGTTAAGCACTACTAAATTTAGTGGGAGGGAGATTACTTAGTGTGCTATTTGGGGTATTGGTGGAGCTAGTTTTAAGTGGTACATTTTTTGGATGGGCACAAGTTTTAATATTTTAAATATATAGAGAGCTATGGGGGTTTAGACTGCATAGGTGATATGGTATCAGTGTGGGATTTATACTTCACTATTAAGCCTATGATTATATATGGGTACTAAGACCCTTAGGCCTTCTAATAGAGGGTAACTAGTTGATAGATTATGTAGTAGGCTTTTACCGATGGAGGAGAGATGGGGCTATGATAGGTGTTAGTGGTGGTTCTAGGAATATTGATTAGTTTAGAGGATCCTTGGAGGGCTTAGTTCCTAGTGACATAGTCTAGAGGCCATATCAAACTTGGCTAGTATGGGTTGGGTATAGGTACTACACCTTATATTTATAGAGTTGGAGATGGGCATATGGAGGTGGGATGGTTAGAGATAGCACATCCCTTTTGAGTGAGTGTAATGTCAATTTAGGCTTGTGTAGGGTATCCCTTGGGATTCTATGCGATACAAGAGGGAGGATGTAGAGTTATATTTACTAGATCCATATTCATATGAGGAGGATTCAGCTCATGATGAGTTACCCCTAAGGGATGGAGATGATACGGGTTGTATAGCTAACTATATTACCTAGTTTTAGGGGAGATAAATAACTATTGATTTTGGTTTAAGAGATGGAGGCTAGGGGCCTATGAATGTTGACCTATCAAGGGGACCAATATAGGGTGATCCATAGGTAGTAGTGGTACTGGCAATATCATAGGCCTAGATTATCACATTACATGCATAGATTTCCACTATTTAGGGCTAGCTAGGAGGAGTGATAGTGTAGAGAGATTAGGCCTAGGTATATGTCACAACTTTATAGGGTTAGGTTGCCATTTTATAGGGGTAGGTTACCATAGTTATAAGAGAGTAGGACTAGGTGTTGATCTCACTTGATTTGGTGACATAAGAGAGAATATTTATAGCGGGTTAGTGGATCAGTGATAGAACCACTAAGATTTATTCACAAGCTATATATTTAGTAGACATATAGGAGTTATGCTACTATGAGGGCATTGTGCTAGCATAGTATCCTAATGAGTTAAGGTGGGGAGTGTATTGGGTTAGTTTGGCTGGTGAAGCAATGACCATGGCCCTAGGTTAGTGGGATATGGTAGCAGGTCATCTGACAAGGCCTCCACTTGGGATAAGTACAGGTGTAGGTGTAGGTATAGGTATAATTAAAGGTATAGGTGTGGGTGGGGATAGTGGTAATAACACCCTAGGATCTTGATATAGATATGGTTAGGATTATTTTTTTGTATATGATTTTGATATTGGCCTACATTCTAAAGATGGGAGATGTATATGAGTGAGAGATATGTAAATATGTAGACACTTATTGATTATATATATAATCATTCATTTCATAAAAACATGAACAAAATAAAAACATCCCAACCTTCTAAATCAGACACACAAACACACACACACACACACACACACACACACACACACACACACACACACACACACACACACACACACACACACACACACACACACACACACACACACACACACACACACACACACACACACACACACACACAGAGAGAGATGTATATATATGTATGATTTAGAAGGTTGGGATGTTTTTATTTTGTTCACGTTTTTATGAAATGAATGCTTATATGTTGAGGATGACTTATGTTAATGTTAGATGTGATAGATGATTCTTATGTATGAGACTGATGATGTCATAGTGAGACTTAGGCATGTGATGATATATATAGATTTGATTTTGAATATAATATGTTCTTATTTTTTATGTGATGGAAATATGTGATTGTAATGTTAGATATTTTTATCTTAGGTGATGATGTGTATTTTATGATATGTTTGTTTATTACGTATTATGATGTTGTGTTATGCTTTGAAAATTGTATAAGGTTTTGAGAAGGACAAGATAAAATGTCCCTATGAACCAAGATAACTAGAAAGAGACATATTTGTTCCATTAGTGAAGACCCTGGTGAACCAAGGATAAATAGGAGATTAATGAAAATGAACCTCTAATGGGCTTTGTATGAGGACCTTCTTATTGAAAAGGTATCATTATAAATGCAATGTGGCCAAGTAAGATCTTAGTCTATTGATTTATAAAGGGTCTGTAGGAAAAGGAGATGCCAAGTAAATGGAGGGGAAATTGGATAAGGTAGGAAACCAGTGTGGATTTAATTGCCCTTTTCAATAGGTGACCTAAGAAGTAGAATAGACAAGTCCATGTCTTTATAAGGTGTAGACTGATTGATGCAGGAAGTCTACAAATATATGATAATGTTATGAGAGAGCCAATTGTGGACCTTTAATGGGATAATAGGGTCATCTATTGCTTTTTTTTGAAAGAGGTAAAGTTAATCAATGCAGGAAGCTTCAAATACTTTGATTGAGCTGATTATGGCTTTTAAGAATAAATTATTTTTGATAGATTGGCTTAGCCATCCTTTGAGAGAGTGGTCTAAGTATGAATTAATGTTTGATATCTATCTTTCAAGGGATCAGTCTATTTGTTTTGACTGTATTTAGCATCCATCCTTCAAGGGAGTGGTTTGTCATTTTAAGAAAATAGACCCAAATAATATTTGATACCTCATAGAGAATATTTAAATGGTGTTATGCTTTAGGCATGGACCCATCTATCTAATTTTTAGAGGATAACCCTATTAGGGTAATATTGTTACCACAAAAGGTGTTTTCCAAGTAAGGAAGAGTGATTTAGGAAAGAAGTGACCTTGGGATTTCATCTAGTGAAAGATAAAAATTATCCATGAGAAACATTTCATGGGTAGAGTCATGGTACCCATGTTTAAGATTGGGCTAAAACTATGATGGATAATCACATGGGTCTATTTTAATCAAATGTCCCTAATAGGAATAGGGTAATAAGATGAGGTAAGGGTGAATCTCATAAAACCAAAGGGAGAGTTTAAGTTAGACCACAGGGTTCATTTAGATCTCTTTTAATAGTAGAAAGGGCATAGATGTGAAGTGTTGAGAGGTTCAAGTTTTGGTTTACCTTCAAGAGAGGATAAATGATAAGCTCCTAATCCATACTTGTGTGTGATGATATAGGGTCCAAGATAATTGAAATAAAACTTGCCCTTTTTGCTTTTCTCCATATTCATTACATGTCAATTTTATTTTAGGAAGAGGTCTCCAATGTTAAATTTTTGTTTTTTTAGATGCTTGATATAGGCATGGGTAATATGTTCTTAGTATATGTGAATATTATTAAGGGTATCAAGGAAATTTTCATCAATTAATTCAAGGAATGTAAGGCATTATTAATGATAGTCCTCTTCAGAAATTATGTCATGTAAGGATATACGAAGAGAGGGATTTTGGACTTCAAGCAGTAGAATAGCCTATATGTCAAAGACCAAGGAAAAAGGTGTAACACCTATTATATTTTAGATACTAGTGCAATAGGCCCATAAAGTGAATGAGATGTGTATGTGAAAATCCTAGCTTGAAACACTTACAACTTTGGTTATAATGAGGGTTTTGTTAGAGTCTTCCACCTGTCCATTTACCTGTGGATGATAAGGTGAAGTATGGTTGAACTTGATGCCAAAATAATCATATAGGGCTTGAAATATTTTAGTTTTGAAGGATTTACCATTATTTATTATGATTTTTTAAGGGACACTAAAATGATAGATGATGTGGTGATTGATAAAATTGATATTTTTTTAGCTTTGATTGAGATAAGGAGGATGGCCTCCACCCATTTAGTGAAACATTCAATAGCAGTGATGATATATAGCTATCATTGATATGAGTGAGGATTGATTTCTCCAATGAGATCAAACCCCCACTATGAAAAGGCCTAATAATCTTTGGATACCTGAAGGCTATGAGCAGGCACATGATGCAAGTTATCATGTTGTTGGAATTTAATATACTACATTACATAGTTACAATAGTCCTAATTGAGGGTATGCTAATACTAACCCAAGTGTAGGATTATTTTGGTAATAGTGAGGCCAGTAAAATATCCCCCATAAACTCCATCATGAGTTTCCTTGATGGCTTGGGGAATCTAATCACTACGTAGACAACAGAGGAAAAGACCATCAAATCCATGTTTGTATAGCATTTCCCTAGTATGGTGTAATGAGAGGTACCCTGCACAAAGGCCTTCTAGGCATTCTTTGAGATGTCAGGTGGATTGATGTCAAGGTTAAGGTAGTTAAAGGTTTAGTAATACTAGATGTCTAGAGGAGAGGTTTCAACATTACAAATGGTTGGATGGTCTGGAATGATGTATGAAGGTTAGATGAAGTGATGGATTGTAACAAATAATTTATATTTAGCAAGTTGAGAGGGTATTTGAGATGTAAGAGAGGCTATCATATATATGAATTTTTTATTAGATTGAGGCACTAAATGGATCTGATAACATTCAAAGGATGTTAATAGCTCATCAACAAGAAGTTTATACTTTTGTAAGATATCTTTTTTACATTGATATGACCCATTGACTTGGTTAATCATGAGTTGAGAATCACCAAAGATAGAGATTGGTTTGACTCCAAAGGTGAGAGCAGTTTAGATCTTGATGACTAAAGATTCATATTCTTTCATGTTTTTAATACATTCAAAGTGGAGCTTGAGGGATAGTGGAAGAAGTTCACCATGAAAATAAATGAGAACTATGCTCTTACCCCCCACCATGGTATAATTTAGAGCCATAAAAAAATATGGCCATTTGGTAAGAGAGTCTTCCTAAGATAGTGTGGCAATGGACTCATCTAGAAAGGTTAATTAAATGATATGTTTATCTAGGGAGGGGGACTTCAACTAATTAGTTAGCAATGAACTACCCTTTAATGTATTTTTGGTGAAGAAACTCAATATTTAACTCAGCTAGAAGCATGAGCCACTTAGCCATACATCGATTTTGATATGGCTTGGAGTGCATATAATTGAGTGGGTTAGTATTGGTGATAACATATGTTTTATGATTGAGGGTAATGAAAAAGTTTAGAGGTGATAAAAATGAGAGTGAGAAAAATATTTTTAGGATGGGTAGATTGTGTTTCATTTTCTAGAAGTGTGTGGTTGATATAGTAAACAACTTGCCCCTTGTTTTGTTCATTTCATTGAACTAGCATTACACCTAAAGAGTGATCAATGGCAAAGATCTAAATGTAGAATGGTTGGTCATCCCTAGGTGGGATAAGAACTAGTGGAGAAAGAAGGTACTTCTTGAGTGAGTCAAAATATTGTTGATAATATTTGGTCCATTTAAAAGAGGTGTTCTTCAAGAGATGGGGAAAGGGTTGGCGTCTATTTGATAGCTGGGAGATGAAGCAATGGATAGATTGGAGTTTTAAATATAGAATGCAAAGTTGTTTCAGGTTTGTTAGAGGAGGAATTTCTAGGATGGATTTGACTTTAGTAGGATCAATTTCAATTCCATGGAAGGAAATGATAAAGCTAAGGAGTTTTCTAGAAAGAACCCCAAAAATGCATTTCTTAGGATTAACTCTGACATGGAATTAGATTAGTCGATTGAAAATCATAGTAAGAATAGATAAATGGTCCTTACAATGTTTGAATTTCCCAAAGAGATCATATATGTAATCTTCCATAATCTTATGGATAAGATCATGGAAGATATATGCCATGGCTTGTCGATAAGTCACTCCTACATTTTTTAAACCAAAAGGAATGACTCGATAATAGAAGGTTTTAGAAGGAGTAATGAAGGTGGTTTTATGTTGATTTGAGGATGTGATTAGGATATAATTATATCTTGGAAAACCATCTATAAGGGATAACATCTCATGGCCCACAGTAAGGTCAACTAGTTGGTCAATGTTGGGTAAAATAAAGTCATCCTTGGGGCATACAAGGTTAAGGTAAAAAAAATCCACACAAAGGTGGATTCCACTAGTGGGTTTGGTAATAATAATGATATTAGAGACCCATTATGGATAATAAATGGGTTTAATGAATTTGATTAATATAAGATGTTGAAGTTCTTCCTTGATGAGAAGAGCTATACGAGGGTACATTTTGTAAAGATTTTTCCATATCATCTTAGCCTCAAGATGGGTAAAAATGTTATCGATAATGATGGAGGAGTCAATCCTAGGCATATCATAATAATACCATGAAAATGCAATGCTACAGTCTCAAAAGAAGGCATGATAATCTCATTGCTCATTTGGGTTCAAGGATTGGCCTAGTTTAATGATATGAGGATCCTCTTGGGTCCCTGGGTTAACATCAATAGTTGATTTATTAAGCATGGTTTGGTTCTCAAAAGGGATATATTTATGGATAGAATAATCTCCTAAACCAATGAAGGTGAGGATGGAATCATCATCTTGATGTTGAATGGTATGAATGGTGGGTGAATCATAATCAATCATTTCAAGATGGATGAGATGAAAGGTTTTGGTTTGGCCACCTTGATAATAGGTCAATGGGCCTAAACTAATGGTATTGATTAAATTTTTTTGGATGGAATAATTTTGAAGTCCTCAGATTAGGAAGATAAACTAGGTGAGGATGGAGTTTCTCTAGTGGGGGTAGCGATAGGTTTTGGTGAGGTGGGATCTTTTAGTGGTTCAAACCCAAGAAAAAATAACCAATGAGGTTTATTATTTTTGTTAATATGAAATTCATGAGGTCTTTGTTCATAAAGGCCCATACAAAATCCTTTCCAAGCATAGTGGTGAAGATAGGTTTTGGCAAAGACTAGATTGCTTAGATAGGAAAAATTTGAAGTGAAAGATTGAATATATGGGGTGGTGATAGGAGCAAGGAGTGGTCAATTGAGTCCCCCATAGACAAAATATATTTTATTATTAGTAATTTTAAATGGGATGAGGGTTCCTATGTTGGGGTCATAAGAAGGGTCATTTTGAAGGTTTTCATATTCTTGGGGAGTGGGAAAGACATCTAATGATAAAATTTAATATTCCCTGAGAGAGAGACATTAGAAGTTTTATGTCAAGGAGTTCTCAATGGGGATTTGGGAAGAATAAATATAGTCACTAGTTGAGGCTTCATCATTGTTGATAGTAGAGGCACTATGGGTTAGGTTGATGGTGTAACTGTGTTAATGGGGTTGATTTATTGTAAGGGAGATGAAGGTGGAAGAAGGAAATCATTAGGCTTATAGGTCATGTCACAAGATGTAAAAGGATTGGGATCAACCTTGATGGTTATAACTTTATTTTCATGTTTGAATTTGATGCATTTGTGTAAAGTGGAGGGTATACAACTCATAGCTTGGCTCCAAAGGTGTTTGAGTAGAATGTTATATTGTAATCCACCCTCCATAATATACAATATCTTAGGGATGGTGCAAGGTCCCAAGCATATTTTAAGAACAATAGTCCCCGTGGTAGTGGCCATGGTGTCATTAAAGGAGTAAAGGATGGTTGTGATTTCTACCATTATGTTCTTTGGTAAATGTAGCTGATAAAAAGCATAAGAGGAAATTATGTTAATGCTGGCACCTCTATCAATCATCACCCTTTTGACATAAATGTGATTGACATATGTGGTGATAAAGAGAGGAGGATCATACTCCTTTGAATGGGCTAGAGGTATCTCAAAATCTTGGAAGGTTATGATGGTAGAATGTTGGAGGGATACAATAAAGGATGCAAGAGGTTGAGGGTCATCTGGCTGAACCTAAATGGATTGTAGAGCATCTATTAACATTTGGCATTAGTGGGGTGAGGTGTTGATCAAGTAATAAAGGCTCATCTTCACTGATGCTTGGTGAATCTAATTCAATATAGTTTGTTAAACAAATGTGGAAGAGTTGGTGGGAGGGGAACTAAGGATGGACACTTTAGGTCTTCATAATGCATGGGTGTTAGTGTTTGAACCTTTTTAAAAGGCTAAGAATCCAAATAATAAGTCCATGGAATGAATGTGTTGGCTATTTATTTACCCCTTTATTGATCTTGAGATCAGGTAATCATGTGGATAGTATGGATAATGGGCTTAGTTGGATTAGGTGACTATTTTGGTTCCTCGCCCTTATCTATAGATGAGAGTGAGAAAGTAGGTATAGGTTGGGATAGTGGTTGGATTGGTTGGGTTGGTAGTTGGGTTAGTAAGGTAGGTTAAATTGGTTCATTTGATAACAAATTATCATCTTCATATAAGAAATGCACAATAGCTTAGAGATATTTGTAATTCTTCATGTCATGTCCTAGTGTTTTATGGTTTGAACAGATTTGAGTATCATCAAACCAAGAGGGTTTGGTGTTAGAAGGGGTGAATGGATTAATATATGGAAGTTAAATGGAGGAGGTTTTCAATATCCTTTATAAAATAACATATTAAGATTCCTTCAAAGGTGCAGTGTTGAGATGTTCATCAGGGAAATAAGAACCTTCTTAGGCATGGTCTTGACCTTAGAGAGGGTTGGTGGTTAGGCAATTTTGGTAGATGGTTTAGGTTGGTTTGGCTTAGATATGATTGGGTTAAAGATATATGGTTTCTAATTAGAGGATGAAGGGTTGATAATAGGTTGAAAAGTAGAGGGGGATATATTAACTAGAAATTATGAAGAAGTCAATGATGTAGGTGGTGGAGGGGTAGGCATATAAAAGGGCATTATCTTAATTGAAGAAGAATAAGTGACTACGATGATAGAAGGGTAGGGTCCAAAAATATATGTAAAATGAGAAGGAGGTAGCATAGGTCAAGCTTGGAGATGAGGCTTAGGTAATTACACCCTTTGGTCCATCTTGGTTGGTGGTTTGTTAGGTAGCCTAGAGGGGGTTAGGTCTAATTTGATGGGGGGATGGGTGATGCTAGGTATAGGAATGATACCCAAATTATTAGCTAGTTGAGATAGAATATTATGAGATGATCTAGGTGGAGGTGGGTGATATGGTTCCCTCACATCTTGGGAGAAAGAAATGTTTAATGATGGGGTGATAATAGGTTGGAAAGTGGATGATAATGAATTCAAAGGTTCATCTCTATTTTGGTATTGGAGGCCCAAATGATGCCAAAACGTGACTCTATCTATGTTGGGTTGTGAGGCAAGTTCCACACTTTGCACTAATCAAGAAAATGGCTTATAAACAGGTTTTGTTCCTTAATCTATTATTTCACATGTCAAGCCTTTTGGTGAAGAAGAGAGGATGGTTCCTTCATCTTTACTTGAGATAGAAGGTTCTAAAATAATGGTTGCTTATGGGGTGATTAAGAGAGGGGATGTTTGTTTGATCAAGGTTGTAGGTATAGTCCCATCTCCTTCCTTTGCTAGGGTATCCAAAGGAGAAGAAGGGAGTTCTACCATTTCATTTGATGTGGTAGAGGAAGGAGTGGTTAAATAAATGTCTAGTTTTGTGAAAGGAGAGGTGTACATTGATATGGTTTGATCAAATAGAGAAGTGGGAGCTATATATCCTTCTACTTGGGTCTCCAAAGGGATAAGAGGTGAATTTTCTTCTTACATAGGTGAGGTTGGTGAAGAGGCAATGGGAATATGAGGCTCATCCTCCATGGGCTCTTTTATGATGATGTTAATTGTGTGTGCCTCATGAGATGAAGATGGTTAAAATTGATTGTCATGGGCTTGGGTAGGTGGAGGATGGTTAGGGAATGGTTTATGAAAAATATCAAGAGAATGGCTGGGGGGTATGTTAGGTTTGTCAAAGGTCAATTCACCATTATCAATCAGGTTTTAGAAAAGACTTTTAAAAGTGTGACACTAATTTATGTCATGTCTAATGACCCGATGGAAAGCACAATGGTCATTTTCATTATACCACCCAAGCACAAGATGAGAGGGGTCAAATTTTTGATGTGGCTTGATCAATGGAAGTTAAATAACATTAGATTTTAGTAATTTATCCAACATAGAGGCATAATATTCCCCTATAGGGGTGAATTATTTAGGGGGAACCCAATTTTAATATTGGTTAGGTGGGTAAGAAGGATTGGAAGGTGTGTTTTGATGTGGTTGGTTAATGGATGGAAGTGGGGTAGTTTTCAAGATAACTTCATTTGTAAATGTTTTTTCTTTAGAATTGGGTTGGTTGGTTGTTTTGGTGGAAGAGGGGTCATTGGGTTTAAAATTGGAATTATTATTTTGCAATTTCAATTTACCCTCATCTATGGCTCAGGTCTCAATTTTACATGCCATTTTGAACTCTTCATCAAAGGTTATAAATGTTTTCACTTGAAGGGTAGGAGAAATGTGTTTTGCACATTCCCTAGAGAAAATTTCAATGAGTTCCATTTGGGTTCATGAAAAGGATAATTGATTAATGAGGCCTCACCATCATGAAACAAAGTTGACAATTGATTCATCATCAAACTACTTGATGGAATAGAGATTGGTTATGGATACCTTCTTAGATATATTGATAGAAAAATGTTCTAAGAAAATTTGGGAAAGTTGGGAGAATAAAAAGATAAAATTCCTAGGAAGGGCACTATACCAATCTAAAGCAAGCCTTGATAAAGACATAGGGAAGGTTCAAAGAAGGTGGGCATCATCATATGTGATCAAGTAACAAGAATGGTGAAAAGCCCTCAAATGTTGCTAAGGATCCTACTTCCCCTAAAACTTAGAGAATTTGGGGAAATCTCATTGAGGAGGATAATCATGAATAGAGATATAAGGGTTGATAGGTTCATTGCATATTTGGTCATAGGATAAAATATTATGGGACCCAAAGATAGATGAATCAAGTTAGGTCATCTTCTCTACAAGCATCTTGATCAGGTGAGGTTGGGGTAGTGTAGCTACATAATTTAGTGGCAAGTTCTATTGAGGTTGGGTTGCAAATATGAATTGGTATGTGATAGGAGGTATAAAAGCAAGCACATATTGGTATATGGTAATTTTTGGTTGGGATGGTGTTATAAGACTAATAGGCATTAAGGGTTGGGTGGAAGGTGAAATATATACCAATAGGTTTGGGATACATTGATAGGAGGCCATGGGGGTCTGTAGAGGAACTAATAATGGTTGGTTTAGGGGTACATTTGGGTTGGCTGATGGGAGCGTGGTTTGCATTGGTAATGCTAAAGTGTTTATGGGTTGTTGATGGGTAGTGACCCTAGCGCTAATAGGGGGAAGAATTTGTGGTATGGAGAGTACCAAGTTATAAAAGGGGGCTGATGTTGGTATGTTGGTTAAGCTAAAAGGAATGGTAGAAATGGGTGTGGAAGACACTGTACTAGCAAAAGGGGTAGAAGTGACAAGGGTTAAATTTGAGACAAAATTAGAGGTATTGGTTAGGGTAAAAGGTGTTTGAGTAGTGGTGGTAGATATACCAATGGTAACAGATGAAGCTTGACTAAGAGAAGGATGGGATGAAGTAACACCAATGATGAGGTGGTGTGGCATACCATAGGGTGGATCCATAGGAAGAACCAAAGCCATTAAATTAAAGTAGGATAAGGTATTAAGAAAGTTTTTTAAAGTAACAAAAATTTTGTTTAGAAATGTGGTAAAATATAGATCACCTTTAGGGAATGTTGAAGGCACTATAGGTGGGGGAGAATGGTGCAGTGAAGCATGGGGCGATCTATCAATATCTGAGGTATAATTCATGGAGGAGGATGAAGAAGAAGATGGTGGTTGGTTATTTTGATTACTCACTTGTTGTCTAGTTAATACCATATCATAAATTTAGAAATGAATAATGAACCTTTCACCTTAAACAATGACCAAACAAATAAAAGCCCAAAGTAAACAAATCACACACTAAAAACACAATTAATCCTAAGATTTATTTTAAATCACTTCTGGCTTATGAATTAAAGAGTATGAAAGAGGAAATTGGATTATTATGTGGGTAATAGAAAATATGTCTAAGGATGGTTTTGAGTTAATTTTTGGTGCTCAAATTATCTATACTAGATTGAGTACATGGTCTAGTATTAGGGGCTTGCTCCCTGCACTTCATGAACCTAAGGTTGAGCCTAGTTGTTTAGCCAATATATACTATTTGTATAGAGTTTATACTTCACTAGAGAATGGAGTGGGTCCTCCCCATGGTGATGAAATCCAAGTGGGATCGCCAAGTAGGGTAAGGTGATCCAAAGGGTGATGAAATCCCAATGGGCCTTATTTCAAGTAAGTTTTGATGTTTATTTTGTGCAAGTGGTTTAGTAGTGTAACATATGCGTGCTATGATTAATTTATAATGAATTTAACTAATATATGTGAGATAATCATTAAGTAGACAAAATAATGGATGTACTCAATTTTAACCCAAAAGAAAGTTTTGGTGTCTTTTCACACGAACAAGGAATAACTAAAAATGCACT
>JARHVA010004417.1:150000-340000 GCA_037957365.1 Torreya grandis | reverse complement strand
GTGTTATACATTATTTATCCATTAGATTAAAAGGAAATAAAAGTTATGGATATATTTATCTTTGAGGTGTTGTGTGGGTGCTCAACATCTAGGATAAGTTGTTGTTTGGTTATGCTTAGGGGTGGGTGTCCTTGTGAAGTGGGTGTTTCACTATAGTTATCTTGTTTTTGATCTCTTATTAGACTGTATTCCATGTGTTTTTAGGCTTGAAAGTGGATTTGATTCCCCATGAGGGTTTCTCACATAATTCATGTGTTATGTGCCAATTATCTTGCATAGCTTTCTTTATAAATGGTTTATTTTCCTCATGAATGTTTATGATGAAGTGTTTGAGAGTTTTAAGTTTTCGTATTGGGTTTTAATTTATTTAATTACTAATTCGACCCCCCCTCAGTGATTGTACCTCTAATAATTGGTATCAGATCCATAACTTATTTTCCAAAGTTTAACCACTTAAAGGTGATCTAAGGGACAATATGTCTAGTCAATATGTGTAGAGTTTCTCTACAAAGAAAACATCACTATGCAAAAGGTCTAATAATGATTTTTAGATTTCAAGGATGAGGAGATACGTCATGTCTCTAGGTTTTGATATTTGGAAATTTATTATGGATGGTTATTCTATACCTCTTAAACCAACTAGTGTAGATTATAAGAAGTTAATTGAAAACAATTCAAAAATAATGAATGCTATCATTTGTGGCCTATCAAATTCTCGGTTTACCAAGGTAATACATTAAAAATCTACTAAGGAAATTTGGGTCAAATTTAAAACCATGTATGAAGGGGATTCAAAGGTTAAGTTGGCTAAATTATAGACTCACTGAAGGCAATTTAATGGCTTCAAATGAAGGAAGAAGATATCATAACATCCTATCTTCTAAGGGTTGATGAGGTATTGAACATGATCAGAGGTCTTGGAGAAGAGATTAAATAAGTTACCATGGTATAGAAAGTATCAATATCTCTTATCCTCAAATTTGATTCAAAAGTATCTACTATAGAATAAAGCCATGATCTCACCTTGATGAAAATGGATGAATTGCATGGCATCCTTACTACGTATGAAATGACAATAAATGAGGATAGACCTCCTAAGAAGGAATAATCCTTCAAAGTGATCAAGGAGATAGAATCCAAGATGATCAAGTTAAGTCATGAATATTTTGATCTTAATGAATATTAACTTGAAGATATGATTTCAAGAAAATTGAATGTAGGATCAGGTAAGTATGAAGGGAAACTTACTTTTAATTTTTTTTCATGTGTTAAAGTTGGTCATTTTTTAGCTAAGTACCTAGATAGAGTCAAATCTAAACACAAGGAAGATGATAAGGAATATCATGAGAATGATCACAAGAAATCTAAGGGTCCTAGAAAGTACATAAAGTTATTCAATAAGAGAAATGACAAGGAGTCATACAAAGGCATTAAGAGCCTCTACGATGAATAAGATAGTACATCATCTATTGGAGAAGAAGGAAACACATTGGATAGTGATGATTCATCTTATGATGAGAACAAAGAGACACTTTTCATGGATCTTTAGGATGATGAAGGTGAATGTTCTTTAGGTAGAGATCTCTTTGGTGGAGATAGCTTAGAGGAAAAAGATGAGAAAGTCACTCTTGAAAACTAATATTTAAATACCTTGGAAGAGATGAAGCTACTATTGGAGTTTTAGGCTACAACCTAGCTAATCAAAGTATTGTTCATGTCCTCTTACTCAAACCTAGTCTAATATGGGAATGACCCTAGGTTGTGGGTTACCTAATCTTAGGTCAAACCTTTAGGATTTTTAATGAGTCTATGTCCTTTGATATGAGAATATAGTTTTTATTCTAAACCTATAATTATATCAAGGAAAATGGAAAAGGGAAGAAATATAAAAGGAACAAACCCTACTCTAAATGGTGATGCATCAAATATTCAATGATCCACTCTCAAATTAGACACTTTTATGACTACTAATGAGTCCAATTAGGATGAGAACTGATCAGATTCTATGACAAGGTTACAAACATGAGTATTTTTTATGAAGGTTGAAAAGAGACCTACAACTTGAAGTATATAAAGAGATAGGTTTAAGAAAGACACTATAGACTTATGACACTTCAAGTAAAACCTCACTAAGCATCACTTCACCCAACCTACAAGAAATAAATAGACTTAAATCAAGGTACATGAAGGAAATATAGATGATGAATAGGAAAAATATACTATATAAATCAAACTTTAATAAAGCACACTTAACATTCAACTAAAATTTAAGATGTCTTATATTTCTTGAAAATATTTTTATAAAGTGATTTTGGTAGAGCTTTGCTATATCAAGCCAAGGGAATTTTTTAATCAAGAGTTCAAAGCTAGTATTTATGGGAAGAAATAAGGTAAGAGAGAGAAATTGGTAATGAAGGGGTCATTAATGAGCCCAATCCCACTTAAAATAACCACCAGCACAATCCTTTTTGAGCCTTCCCCTATATTAATGTCACTATATATTTATCTAGCATGATGGGGAATGTGAAGGTTAAGACCAATTATAGGAAGCAATATGTACCACCATATGAATCCTTCTTGGCATCCTCTTCATTAATTTCATTAGTTGTTTTCCTCAATCATGCTTGGTGTTCTTCACATCATCATGTAGTTACTTGAGCTTACTCATTGATTTTATTTCTGACATTCCATGCATAGTCACCATTCTGCCATGGCTTTTAAATCATGAATATAAATATATTATGGATGAAAACTAATCACCTTATTGGTTTTCATATAGTCATGATTTGAAATGAAGATCCATAGGCTAGGGCCTTTTGATTTGGAATGAAATGTAAAACCTACATCTAGAAGTCCTTAAAAAGCTTTATAAGGCTTTAATGGAATTAGATGACTTAATAGGGTCTAATATTAGTTATATAAATCATGTTTGATCTCACATTTACGTATTCTACCTACTCAATTTAATAAAATCCTTTGTTCAATGTGTCTACCTTCATGGCATCTCTTGAAATATTTTCCCTCGCTCAATCTAAGTCAAATTTGTTCTCCATTTAAAGTCCTTAGCTTTCAAATTTTGATATCAACTATTGATTTCAATCTAGGCTTATCATATTGTGCCAACTATTAGCTCCTCATTCATTCCACACAATCCTACTATCATCTCTTTTAATTCTTGACCTCACGTGCATCATCTATCTCTCTTTGTATGAATGAACATGATTCATAGATCTTCTACTAGTTTAATGCACTTAAGACACTTGTCAACCACACATTTATTATTAGGATCCACTAACCTTTTAACCCATTTCGCACTATTAGATATAATTTTTATCATAGATCATGCACCATCAATATGCTTATGCCCACTAGCTTTGTTAATCATCATGCACTATTAGATATCTATTTAGGTACCTAAGATCTTGACACTTATCAGCCACACATTCATCCTAGGATCCATTAACCTTTTGACTTGATTCTCACTGTTAATATTTTATGTATGATCAAATATACTCCATTAGATATTTAGGACCCACTAACATCATTGATCACCTACTCACCATTGGATATTGAAATTAGCTTCAATGATTTGGACACTTGTCAACTTTGCATTCAACCTAGGAACATTTGAATATAAAAAGTTATTTCATGAGGCCCAAATTTGACATCTTTACACATGTCTCAATCTGTAAGTTAAACTTTAATGATCTATATATTGAGATAGAAATCTCATCAAGATGTGAAATTTGTAGTGCATGATTTAAGCAATAATAGATTCATGTCCATGTGATGTTTCAGGTTTGAGAGGCTTTTGAGCATACTTATAAAAATACATAATAAAATTGGTATGTTCATTTCCTTGAGATGTGTGATGATGGTCTGGTTCTTATAGACATGTGCTTGAACTATTTATTGATCTTTCAAAGCTCTTATGAGTCTCTAATGCCTATGATAACTCATTCCATGATCCTAACTACATTTATCATAATGAGAACCTGCTTCCTCAAAATTTGAAAAACTACACTTTATGTTAACTTTTAGTATTTTAAAATATTTTCAAATTGCATGTGATATTTGAACCAATCATTCCATATATATATATATATATTTACCTTATCCATTTATTAATAATCTTTGTATGTAGGCCAAAATTGGCAAACATTTTTGGTAACTCAGCTAGCTTGACTAGCCTACTAGTCATGGAACTTAGAATTTGATCAAGCTTGCTCATGATGGCTAGACACATGAATTATTACATACAAAAGGATTATTAATAACTATTGGAAACACTTTGAAGTAATAAGACACACAAAATAATAATAAATCAACAAAACAAACCAAATAACTACCTAAATAGAATAAAAATAATAAATAGAGCAAAGTGCAAGAGCACTTGGAGTTGAATACAAACCTATCTACCTATGTAAAAAGATCATGAGATAACACTAGTAGAGTAATTTAGGATACCTACCATTGATATGGATGGGAAGCCTCTCTACATTCAACCTAAAAATCTCAAAGGCATTTTTCTCCTTGAAACCTATGATAACATCTACTTTAAAAACTATCAAACTTAGAGTGTTTTCTAGTTTTGCATGGTCCTCATCCCATTTGAGGATTATATCACATTATTAGAATGTCTTCAAGGAAGATTTATTTTCAAATTAACTATTTACTTGGTGTTAATTGGATGACATAATGTTCATGGTAGTGTCCCTTGTCTCCTCTAGTCATCATAGCTCATTCAACCTTACTTGCATAACATCATCTTCTAGGAGCTCAAATCAATGTGCAAGTTCTAATGAAATAAATTCAAGAGATATAGGAAGTTTTAATTCTTTACCATAGATAATAAGGTATGGGGAGTTTCTATTATATTTATTAGGTGTCGCATTATCTTCCCATAGGGTAGTCCTTAATCTACTATGTCACTTCCTCTGACCATCTTCCATAGTTCCTTTAATAATCCTCAAAAAGTTCTTATTTGTAGACTCTAATAGTATATTTACCTTTGGGTTATATTTATATTATGCCTTGAGATAAATTCCATATTAAATAGTTGAATCACATACCTTGTTACTTCTAAAGGTCAATGCATTGTCAAAAATTATTATAGAAGGCACATTGAATCTGGTCACTAAGCTATCATTAAAGTCTAAAACATAATATTCATTAGATTACTTAAGGGAAGTTGCCTCAACCCACCTTATAAAGTATTCTATATCTATAATGATCCATTTATGTCCTTTAATTTAAGGGGGGTGTATCATCCCTAGGTAATCTAATCCCTATTTCATGAAAGATTATTCTACTTGTATGGGTTGTAAGGAAAGGGCAATAAATTTTTGATTTCCAATAAACATTGCACATTTTGTGCATTTACTTACACAAGATAGTTAATCTCTAAAAATTATGGGCCAAATTTACTCAGATCTAATTATATTATAGGTTGTGGTATTGGAAGCAAAATGCCCACCAATTGGACTATCATAGAACAACTCAAGCAACTTGTCTATTTTTCATGATTACACACATCTCAAAAGCATGCCTTATATGTATATCTTGAAAATTAATCCATCCATCAGGACATAAGATATAATTTTCAACTTGAATTTCCATCTTTTTGATCTATCTAGTCTTATAGGACATTGGACTAACTCAAGAAATCTGAGTATATCATGTGTATAATTGAAAGGTGTGTTATTTGTAACTACATGTTACCTATTATAAACTACCAAAAATTTATATTTATCTTATTTTAACTCTAATATAAGGTGTTCAAATAATCCTCTACCCCTTAAAAATTTCATAACTTTAACTTCAATGTCATAATCCATGCATCTTGTTGCCCATCTAGCTCTTTTTTCATTGAGGTTTCTATTGAGTTTAAACTCTTTATTACTTTGGTATATCACTATGAGTATGATATTACTATTGTAGACTATGTGCCTAAATTTATTCAAACCTCTCACTAATACAAGCACATGTTTCTCTATAAATCTATACCTCTCCTCATAGCCCTCTAAGGCATGACTAAAGAAAGTAATAGGCTATTCCAAACCTTGCTCATTCTACTACATCAACATGTTAGATATTAATTATAATATATATAAGGCATACAAGTAGAATTCTTTGTTAACATTAGGATTAAGAAGTGTAGGATCATGAGATATGGCTCCAAAACTCTTCTTACCTTCTTTGGTAAATGTAAACTGATTGCATTTTCTTAACATGTGAGTAAGAGGCTTGACTAGCTCTAAAATGCCTAGGATAAACCTTCTTATAAAATTAATCTTTCCTAAGAAACTCTATAGACCCTTCTTGTGCTTGGTCAAGTGTAAGGATAAGATAGACTCAACTCTTTTAGGATCTATGGAAATACCATCCTTGAATACTTAATGGCCTAATAACATACCCTCATAAACACCAAATATACATTTTTTAATATCTAATGACACACCAAATTCTCTATATCTTTTAAATACTAACCTCAAGTGAGTAATGTGATTAGTTGTGTCCTTTAAGAAAATAATGATTTCATTTAGGTAGATGAGAACCATTTCATTGATCAAACCTTCAAAGGAAACATCAATTTCCCTCTAGAAAGTTGCTCTAGTACTGGATAGTCCAAAGGGAATTTTCATATATGCATAAATGGCCCAGTTTGTGGTGAAAATAGTCTTATGCCTATCTTCTTCCTTGACTATAATCTGATTATAACCAAAGTAGCCATCAAACAATGAGAATATTTGAGAACTTACCACCTTTTGAATAATCTAATCCATTGAGGGTAGTGGGCAATGGTCTTTTAGGAACACTTTATTGAGGTCCCTAAAGTCAACGCACAAATGTATTTCCCCATTATTCTTCCTTAATGGCACAAGGTTTTCCACCCATGTGGAATGTGTAATGTGGAATATTATCTTTAATTTAATCAACTTAAATATTTCCCTTCTCATCAAATCCTCCACTTTTGGATTGACAGGACTTTATTTCTACCTGATTGGTTTTGCATTATTCTCTAGCTCAATGGTATGTTGTGCAATTTTGGGATCATAACCATTCAAATCCTTATATTCCTATACAAATACATCAGAGGATTTTTGGAAAAAAGAAACAAATACATCTTTCTCTTTTGTTATGTTAATATTTCATAACTTCAATAATTTATCTTTGAAGATATTTATCCTTTCATAAAGTTCCTTGTTGGCTGAGATACACACCTTGCCTCTTCTCACTTAATCATCTTAATTGATGATTATTTCTAATGTCAAAATCCCCTTAGGTATATTTTGAGATCTCAACTATAGTATTTGATCATCATACTGATGTTGGAACTTGTTTTGATTCTTATGGTAGAATTCTACCTCTTACATAAAAAAACATATAATTTGGTCATCATTATTAAACACTTACTAGCTCACCTCATTATTAGGTACAAATAGACTATATATGACCTTGATCTTGTCCTGAATCTAGTTTTCTTTGACTCATTCTAAAACCTCATAATGAGCTCCAATGGCTACAACCCTATCTATATGTTTATTTTCCTCACTTGGTATGGATTGTATGTTGAATGCAAAGATGTCTTCTATGATATCCCATACATGATGCTTGTAAGATTTAAAATGATGGTTCTAGATTGAAATTATTCCTCTCACTTATTTCACAACAAGATCACTATCACCCTTGACTTGAATAAGTTTGACACATTTTATTTTTGCCTCTTACAAACCATGTAAAATAGCCTCATATTCAACTATGTTTGAAGTGAAATTGAATTGAAATATTACAACTAAATAATACTTCTAATTTGAGGGTGAAACTAGCATGGCTCCAGATCCACTACCATTATTTAACCATGATCCATTAAATAATGAATTCCATAGACCATCTTCCTCTTGAGTGGTGTTAATTAGGCAAGGTATACCAACACCCTTTTCATTCATAGAATACATCCCTAAGCTTACATATTTAATACTAGTGTAGGGCTCAAATCCATGATTATCATCTACCCATTCATCTAATTATAGGTTTTAAATGCATTAAATATGGTTATGAGGCTCTTTCTCACTAGCATTTTCATCCTCATCTAATATGGTATAGTTGACATTTGTAAGGTTAGGCATATAGGGCTCTAGATCGAACCTAGAGATATGTTATGACCTAATAATGACCCTAGTCTCATATCTAGTCTTAAAAACCATGTATGAAAAATTAGAGGACAAATAACCCCTAATTTTTATAGTAAAGTCACTAGATAGGCATAGGTAAAAATATGGGGGTAGGTCTACAACCATTAGATCATGAATGATGACACAATTTGGGTAAGCTACTAATATGATCTTCAGATCTTTTAATATACCTATTGTTTTAGTGGGGGAACCATCCAAATGGATAACACCTTTTTTATTAGACACATACTTAAGATAAAGC
Source organism: Torreya grandis (assembly GCA_037957365.1). Lineage (NCBI taxonomy): Eukaryota > Viridiplantae > Streptophyta > Pinopsida > Cupressales > Taxaceae > Torreya > Torreya grandis. Next base: position 331,564 of record JARHVA010004417.1, on the reverse strand, counting down.
TTATCTATTATAGCTTTATTCATAACTAAGGTTGAAGCTCCTAAATCTATCATATAATTGTGTACTAATAAGTCCCTTATGATGACTAAAAAATAGAATGGGGGGTTTGACAACCTTAGGGGAATGAACAACATTATGGACTTGTTCTTGACTAGGAATATAAATTTGACTATTATGACTACTATTGTTAGAGATGATGTTTAACTTATCTATTGTCTCATTCACATGACAAGACTTAGAGAGATCTTGTTTAATAATCCCTTCCTATCTTAGATATATAGAGCATCATACATAGACATAGTGATATTAGCCTTTCTCATATGATCTATAATATTGAAAGGAAGACTACCTTGGAAGTATAATTATAACTTGGTACTCATGTGATATGAGGAATAAAAGGAGTTTTTTATTGTTGCCCATGATGTTGAGGTATTTTTTGAGTTTTAGGATCTTTAGAAATTACATTTGAAGGGGTAGGATGATAACTAGCTTGTGGAGATGTTGAAGAAGCCTTAAACTAACCTCAACTTATCATTCAACATCCTCCTCTTAAACCTTATATGAGATACAAATGGTTCATCTTCCCTTTGTGTAATCTACTCAATGTTTGTTACTACACACACAAACATATTCTCCCATTATTGAGAGTTCATGCACATGGTCTTAGCTATTGCCTTACCCATGTTCCCTTGTTATTGAGTATGAGCTTTCAATGGTGTTAAGGTAGACATATTACCTTGATTCATGTGAGGGCCTTATGGTGGAGGAGGAATTATTTCATGGTCTTGGAATGAAGGATTATGTTTCCAACTAGGATTATGATATATTTCTCCACTTGTAACCATTACCATCTCATTAGACTGTCCTCTTGATTTCCATTTACCCTCTTGTATAAGGTTGTTTTATGTGGGGACCAAGGTTATTGAGCTACTTGTAGTTGTGGGGTTGAACTATTATAAGATCTACCTTGAGTAATTTGGACTTGGGATTTTTGATTTGATGGATAAGGGGATCTATTGTAGGATTGAATAAGGTATTGGATTGGGAAGGGACCTTGGTATGGCTTCTATGAAGTCTATTTCTATCTATCTATAACCACTATCTTATTGTTTTATGCCATCAACAAACTCTCAATCCTTAAAAGTTTTTCCACTTAACTATCATATGGTTGGTTTTAATTATTTGGAGTGGGAAATGGAGAAATGTTAGGTGGGGTTGGCTGAAGCTTAGGAAAATGTGGCATGAGAGATCTTGGCATGAGTTTCCCTACTTATATCAAACAATTTTCTGTCCTTATAAGCCCCAAGCATAGTTATCCCACCGATAGATTGGATCATGACTACAATGTCTAAATTCAATGCTATGAAATAGTAAAGAATGGGTTTAATGATGATAGGGATCCTATCCCAAGTATTTTGGAATCTATAATTGAAATCAACCATATATTCTTGAGATGCTCTCTTGATTGATGTGAGTTGTTCAATAAGTGACACATGATCACTTCTATCCTCAAAATGTTTACATAAGCACCCACCAAAATCATCCCAAGTATTTATTGAGGTAGGAGATAGACCCCTATGCCATTACAGGGCTTTAACTTTCAAGGATTTGGCTAGTAGTCTCATGGTTATATTCTCTTACATAATGTTATGTAATGTAAAAAGGTTTACAATGTTAGCTATGTGATTTATACGGGTGGTGGAGTTTTATCTTATAAAGTATGGTAAACTCTTCAAAGAGGTAGTAGTAATATCATGTTGTTTAAGGTTAAGATGGTTGACACCATTGAAGGGTACAAAATATTGCATTTTGGGTCATGCCATTTGCATAGTGGGGGTTGCACTACTTAAAACAATAGGATGACTAGGAGATAAATATTTATTTTGGGGATAAGGACCTATCCTATTGAATTTTTATATTTTATATGAAATTGAAGGTATCTCAATGAATTCTTAGGGAACAACTTTACTAACTGACCTTCTAATAACTTTTGGCATAAGAAGTGTTATCTAGATGATGCTCATAAACTCTGAAACTTGGAAAATATTTTGCATCTGATGATGGTGGATGTCTCCCTCTATTGAAAAGAATTATTCTCAACTATATAATTCATCTATGCCAAAGAGAATGTGTCTAATTGAGCATGCCAAAAATTGTTGGAGGATTAGGCTGTACCCTAGTTGAGCAAAGGATTGTTCAAGTCCTTTTTATTAAACCTAGACTAGCATGGGAATAACCCTAGGCTATGGGTTACCTAATCTTGGTTGAAACCTCTAGGATTTTTAATGAGGCTAGATCCTATGATATGAAAATATAGTTATTCTCCTAAACCTATACTTATACCAAGGAAAAGAGAAAAGGGAATAAAGATAAAAGGAACAAAACCTAGTATAAATGGTGATGCACAAAATGTTCAATGATCCACTCTCATCTTAGACACTTTTATGGCTACTAATGAGTCTAATTAGGATAAGAACTAATTATATTCTATGATAAGGTTACAAACATGAGTATTTTGTATGAAGGCTGAAAAGAGATATACATCTTGAATGATAGAAATATATAGGTTTAATCCAAACACTATAGACTTATGACATTTCAGGGGAAACATCACTAGCTAACACTTCACAAAACCTACAAGAAACTGATAGACTTGAAGCAAGGTACATGAAGGACAAACAAATGATGAATAGGAAACATGCACTCTATGAATCAAACTTTAATAAAGTACACTTAGCATTCAACTAGAATCTGACATGTCTTATATTGCTTTAAAAGATTTTTACAAAGTGTTTTTGCTAAAGTTTTGATATATCAAGCCAAGGGAATTTTTTAATCAAGATTTCAAAGCTAGAATTTATAAGAAGAAAGAAGGTAAGAGAAAGACAAATTAGTGTTGAATGGGTCATTAATGATCCCAATCTAACTCAGAATAACCACCACCATAATCCTTATCAAGCCTCCCCTACATTAATGTCATAGTATCTTTGTCTCATGTGATGGAGAATGTGAAGATCAAGATCAATTATAGGAAGCAATCCCCACCACCACATGAATCCTTCTCAATATCCTCTACATTAATGCCCTTCACCATCTTCCCCATTCATGCTTGATGTTATTCATGTTATCAAGTAGTTACTTGAGCTTTCTCATTGATGTTATTTTTGACATTCCTTGTGTAATCACAATTCTACCATTGCTTCTAAATCCTGAATATAGATCTATTATGTATGAAAACTAATCACCTTATTGGTTATTATATAGTCATTATTAAAAATGAATATTCATAGGCTAGGGTCTCTTGAGTCTGAATGAGATGTAAAATCTATGTCTAAAAGATCTTAAAAATATTTATAAGGCTTTAATAGAATTATATGGATTTATAGGGTCTACTCCTAGTTATCTAGATCATGTTTGATGTCACATTTATTTATTCTACCTAGTTGGGTTGGAAAAATCCTTTGTCTAATGTGTCTAGCTTAATGGCATCCCCTTAAAAAAATTTCCATAGGTAAACCTAATTTGAATTTATTGTCCATTTAAAGTTCCTATATTTTAACATTTGATATCAATTATTGATCTCAATTTGGGATGCTCATATTGTGCCAATTATCAGCTCCATATTCATTCTACAGGATCCTATTGTTATCTCTTTAACTCCTTAACCTCATGCACACCATTGATATCCCTTTGTACAAATGAATGTTAGCCATATATATTCTACTAGATTAACACACTTAAGACACTTGTCACCCATGAATTTTTCTTAGGATCCACTGACCTTTTGACCCATCACTCATCATTAGATCTAGTTTGTATGATGGATCATGCACAATTGATCTACTTGGGCCCACTAGATTTATCAGTCACCACACATTGTTAGATATTTATTCAATGACTTGAGATATTGACACTTGTCAATCATGTATTCATCTAAGGATCCACTCACCTTTTGACTTGATTCTCACCATTGATCTTTGATGTATAATTAAATGTATTTCATTAAATTTTTGGGACATACAGACATCATTGATCACTTTCTCACCATTGGATCTTGATTGAGCTTCCATGATTTGGACACTTGTGAGTTTCATATTTGACTTGGGAACATTTGAATTCAATTAGATATTTCATGATGCCCAAATTTGATGTCCCCATACACATCCCACTCTACAAATTTAACTTTAAAGACTTGTATTTTGAGATAGAAAGCTTATCAAGATATAAAATTTGTGAAGGATGATTTAGGTATGAATAAATTCATGTCTATGTGATATTTTGGGCTTGAGAGGCTTCTGAGCATAATTATAAAAATTCATAAACAAACTACTCTATTCATTTCCTTGTGATGTACGATGATGGTCTAGTTCTTCTAGACTTGTTTTTAAACTATTACTTGATCTTCCAAATCTATGATGAGTCCTTGAGGCTTACATAAACTAATTCCATGATCTTGATTGCATTTATCACCATGAGAACCTGATTCCTTAAAATTTGACAAAATAGACTTTAATTTTACTTAAATTATTTCAAAAGCTTTGCAAGCTACATGTGATTTTTAGACCACTCATGCCGTCCAGAACTTTATTTAGCTAATCCATTTAGGTAGAAACTTTTTATGTAGGCCAATATTTTGGCTAACATATACCATAATGCAATAATAAAAAGCAAGAATCTTTGATCAAATCTTATGAGGAGCAAATTGGATTGTTTGAATAAAGTTTGAATAATGAAGTCAAAGAGCATGATGAGATTGCTCAACATCCTGAATCTCAAGTTTGTACCCTTGATGAAGATAAAAAGAGTAAGGATAAATAATGTGTCACATATAAATCAGAGATGGATTCGTTACAAGGGAAACTAAATCAACATATGAGCAAGCTTGAAACACACTAGAAATTTGAGAAAAGTAAAATTGATCTTAATGATCTATTAAGCAGTCAAACGGTCTCAAATGACAAATTAGCCCTAACAGTATATGAAGATGATTAAAAGGATAATATGATTGAGAAGATAATTATGATAGATTAGGAGACTAATCATGGTAAAGAGAATGCTAATAAAGACAATATGGATGAAAAATTTTTAATAAGGAAAACTTCAAAAGCTATAAAAGTTCAAATCAAATCAAACAACCTAATGTAATAAGGTATGATAACTCCTTCAATGGATATTTTTATTCTTGTCATCAATTTGGTAATAGGATAATTGATTACAAAATAAAATATCTTAGTAAGATATTTTCATGGAATTGTGAGTAAGAAAACGACAAGCATGAAGAACATCATCACTCAAGAGAGTCAATATGTCCACAAAGAAATCATGACATCTTGTGTTATAGGTGTCAAGGGATTAGTAATATTAAATTTTTTTGTAATGCCCTTACTAGGATACCAAATGGTCAGATGTATGAATAGAATAATGAAACTTTAAATAATAATCATATGGCTCATGTACAAGGTATGAACAATTAAACAAAATTCATTTGTTTTAAGTGTCAAGAGAGAGGTCATATATTAATGTTCTATAGGAATGGTCAGTATTCTACTTTAAAGAATGATTATCATAACATGAATAAAAGGAGACATATCTAATGGAGACCCAAGGAGGTGAATGAGAAATAGGTTCAAAATGGACTATTTATCATGATAGAACAAGGTAAAAATTCAAGTGTCAAAGAGAAAGCCTTATCTACTAAAGGGGATAAGAACATCATGTAGGATTCTAAGTCAAAATGAAAGAAACAACCTAAGAACATAGTCAAAGTCAAATTGATGATGAGGTAGGATTGTAAGTCAAGTGAGAGCATGTAGATTTGGGTGTCTCCTAAGTTTTAGGATATTTATTCCATTTATGAAATTTGAGTGTCTCTACCTATGATTCTTAGGAGACATATTTTTTTTGTGGAAGCAAGTATGTATGATCTAGATGATGTAAACCATGCCCATCAGTACAAAGGTATGTAAGATTGTTGATTGGTCTGTAAGACCAATGCCAATTTTAATATAAAATTGATGATCATATGTTTTCAAGACTTTTTTTAACAATATAAGTTAATTATTTAAGGGGGAGCAATAAGTTCATGATATTTTTTCATATGTGAGTGATGAAAAGCTTCAAATTTTTTATTCAAGGACATTGGTCCTAAAGGCATGTTTTTTGTCAAATTTTGATGCTTGGATTGATAGGTCAAATAATTAAGTATGAAGGTGAGGATGGTATGGAGTGTATATAATAATTGTTAAAGTGTATTAAATTATGATTAATGAATTTTATTGATCATAAGTATCTATAATGATAATATGTTTAGTTTATCCATTTTACTTAGTGATCACTATGTGAGAGCTCATCTTGAAAATTTGGTTCTTTTTGGGACTATGAATCCAACCAAGGGTACAATAAATTTGTATTTTATGTGTCTATGTTAAAAAGGAGGTAAGTATTTTTTGAAAGGATTCCATGATCGTTCTAAGGTGTTTTGGCATAGTGATAGGGGCATACATAGGGTCTAGAAACACAAAATGATTAGTTCTAGGTGTCAAATGAGGATTAGTGAGTATTAAAGGTACATTTGTGGCATAAAAAGGTGTGTTGAGATAATTTAGATGCGATACAGTTGGTTTCATGGTTTGAAGATATATTTAAGGCAAGTTGAATATTTTTAAAGGCTCTCAGGTATGATAATCTATGCATAAGGGCTAGAAGGTCAAAAACCATTTCATGGTTTTATGTGTTCCCAAATGAGTCTGACCTCAATATTTAATCAAAAATTGTGTATTGGTGACCTTAAGGTGTGGAAGAATTTTTGGGAGCTGGAATTGACAAGAAGGTAGTAAGTTCACCATATTTCTTTTTTATTCCCTAGTTTTTGTACCATGTGAGTTGGTGACCTTCCAAAGGGAGCTGAGAGGATACTTAAACCATTGAAATGGAAAAAATGAAAATGTGTTTTACAGTCATATATAAGAATGTAATTTTTCCTATGGATGAGTTTTTGTGAATATGGAGGGCTAATTGGTAGGCCAGTTCGTGAAGCAACTTTGGTTTAGATGAAGATTTGGATGATCATTCTTGGCATGCATGAGGGGGTATATGAGTGTGATATAGATATGAAATTTAAAGCCATGAAAGTGCATACTATTAAGGTTAACATACCCCCATTTTTGAAAAATTATGACCCTTATTTAATTTTTGTAAATTATTCTATATATTAGCCATTTAACTTGATCAGAGTGAATTATTGAACATCATGTTTTAATTCAGCTTGCACTAGCATGATAGCACATAATATTTATTTGACTTTATCTAATGTTGATAAAATTTTCTCCATGTGTTTCCATGTTGTTATTTTAATGTATATTCATTAGAATGAGCAAGAATTCATGGTCTATGCTTCAATGATCAATTTGATCATTTGGATTAACCTTTGGTATTTAGTCAATTAATTAAATCCACATTAAAATGATAATGAAAGCCTTAGTCTAAATAATTTAGCCTAGGTTCTTATTAAAATGCATTTACATTATCAATGGGTCACTTTATTTATAACTAAGTCTTGTTTTAATTTTATCCTAAGTTCTAATTGAATTTATTAATTCATTAAAACCTTATTCTAAATTTTATCCTAAGTCTTTGTATATCCCAAACCCTTACTTTGTTTCTTTCACTATTCATAGATATGAAAGCATGCAGTGTCACCAAGTGGTGAAATCTCAAAATCTTATATCACAAATCAATGGTATATGGATGATTTCTTGAATCAATAAGTCAAGATAAAATATCTACAACATGCATTCAATCTTGAAAAATAAAATCTACGGTGAGCTCTAGGTCAAAATGTCAAAGGATATTAAGATCAAATGTAATAGTGATAAGTGTGCCAATCATAATGAACTACGTACAAATCAATGGTTCATGTTTAATTGGATACATATGGAATAGATCAATAGTCTATATTTGATCATGTATTCATTAGATCAATGGTGAAAATTTAATCACTCAAATCAATATCAATTATATGCATTTAATCCTACAAAGAAAGATCAATGGTGAAAACAAGTAAAGGAATCAAAGAGCCTAGATTGAATGTGAGTTTCCATGTGGTACACAATTATTAATTAGATGGTGACTATCAATAGGGTATGTAGATTGAATGTATAACTTCTAAGTGGCATGACCTCAGAAGCCTAGATCAAAGATTGATGGTCATGTTGATAGTCAAGGTTAGAAAACCCCTAAGGAGATTGACAGAGTGTGTTTAATCAAATATCCAAGAGACACAAGATTATGACACATGTCCAGGTGACACTAGTCACATTTAAAAAAATTAAAAAGTAGCATGACAAGGCAATGCCACATAGGCATACATGTCATATTATAGTATCTTGTGGACCTAATCATGTGAATATTAAATGAAAAATAAAAATTCAATCTAAGCCACCAAAGCGCATATTTCAAACATGCTTTCCACCATTAAAGCTTTGTTAAAACATCAAAAAAGCCTTAAAATATATAGAAAACCCTAAATTATCCATATATTCAATGTGTTAATCTAAAAGAGTTGAATTATCATTTAAAAAATGATAATTCAATTAAGATTATAAAAATTGAAACATATGGAGTTACTTAGAAGAAGGTGGTTGAATTATATCTAAAATTAGATATAAAGGGCCAAATTTTCAAAGACAGAATTTGTAGCTACTTCATTAAACATAAGAGATAATAATTGTTCAAAATTGTTCTGGACAATTGAGAACTAGGGAGTTATAACTAAGGAAGAAGGTATGTTGATCCTAGTAAAGAGACTCTATGATGATATCATAGAAATCCAGATGATAGTACTTCATTATGTTAGTATTAAACTAGAGGTATTACATTGGATCGATGTCCTTGGTCCAATTTTAAAGGATACTAGAATTGAAAAGGGTTTGATTATTCATGAACATGGTTTGAATAAAATTACATATATCTCCTCTACTAATTTTGAGTCTAATTACAGGTTACCTAAGCCCAAGATAGACCTAGCCTCCATTAATTCATGGGATCACAAACACACCATAATGGATATTCTAGCTAAATGGTTAGAAGTAGGTAACTATGTCATTATGGATCCTAAAAATAAAATCCTGATGAGTCAATTTAGACTTGGATTGAGGATGGTAATGACCATGTTAAACAAGTTGTATGTATGTGCACATACAACACATGTAGAAATAATGTGGGTCCTTATGGTACATTTCATCATTAAATAAGTGTTGGTTTCTCCATTAGGTGAAATCATTAAGATTTCCCTAAGTAGACATATATATGAGATTAAGAATAAGAAGAAGACTAAATTCTACATGATTTTTTATCTATGAGATGTCCTATGTGCTACCACAAAAATCCCTAATCAAAGAGAATGATCCCCTAATGATAATTAGACTATGTCCTAGTACTATTCAAAATTGTACATTTACAAGTATAGAGACCATATCTAGTTCATTTATGATTGTATTTACCTTGTATTGAGTTAAGATATTTATGGTATTCCTATGATGAGAATAAGACCTTTAATCAAAAAGTCAATTAAAAAAATCAAGGACATATGGCTTTATCTTGATTGTACTATTATAAGAACTACAGGAACCCAAACTACCCCTCTTAAACTACTAGTTCATTTACCTGACAAGTTGGTAGAACAAGAAATTACATACCAATTGTTCAATGGGATATATGAAAATTTCAAAACTAAGAAGAAGGGACTTCTACATAGTTGTCCCGTGATAATTGGCAAAACTATTTTTTGATAGTGGGACCATATTGAAGTTGGTTTAAAGCATAGGTTATCCTTCAACTTGAAGATTAATGATCATAGATAATGGGATCCCTATGGTAGGGTAAAGTAACATGAATATGAACCCAATGCATTTGAATTTATATACACAAAGGTAACTTCCTACTTTGAATTTTCTAGAAGACTGAAAGAGTAAAATATAAAGCCTAAGTCTAGATTGCAAAGAGACCAAAAGATGGAAGATGGATGGTAGTTAGGCCCAAGAAAATATCATTTGATAGATTTTAATTCTTATAGGCTTCCACCAGTAGATGTACCATTAGAATATATGACTGAAGAGAGGAAACCAAGTGAGTTTTCTCTAATTTCCTCAATTCCTATGTCATTTAGAACAATATATCAAGAATTATCTCACAAGGAAGTTTACATGACATCATTGAATCCCCATAAATCTATTGAAGATGCACTTAGAATGTTTTCTATGATATATGAGTTATATTTGTATGTATAAGGAGATAAGATGGAAGAATCCAAATAGGCTAAGGGAAAGTTAAGGGACTTGATAGTCATTGATCCTCTTAAGAGAAAATCTAAGACTGTAATAGTCTCAAAAGCAAAGAAAGCTAAAGTGTCCATTACACCACTTTTGGAGAACATCAATTTGTTTAGTGAAGATAATCCAATATATGGACCACCTATTCCTAAATGGTTCATATATGAACCAAGGTTGGATAATCTCCCTACTTATCATCCATGTGCTATAATAAAGAGTATAAGCATACCAATGCAAGAAGATTTGAAGCCATAAATCAAACTTTACAAGAATAAGAGGCAAAGAGATTGGCTACTCCAAGTTAGTTAGTTGACATACAAATAGGGTTGCTAAGTAAGAAAATAGGCCAATATTCAGTTGGGGTAAGATATGATCTAGATACTATAGGTTTACAAAGAGTCACTAAGACCATGGTCATGGAAGATGGTGCATAAGTGTCACATCAAAAAGTTGAACCTTTGACTCATTTAACTCAAAAGGAAGGATAGAGGCTAGGAAAATATCCTATATTTGAAGAGGATGTTTTATAGTTAGCACAATCCTAGGTAGAGAGGTTGAAATCTGCCATCAAATGCCTAAAGTATGAGAAAAATAATTTGGAAGAGAAATCCATTCTATCAATTCTAGGGAACATTGTTAATAGCTTTGAAGACTCCATCTATGATACATTTAGTTCTTTGAAATCAATAATGTTTAAACTAGATGCGGTGAAAAAACATCATTCCATAGCTATGAAACAAGTTAACCAATGGAAAATTTTAGATAATAAGGCAAAAGAATTTATCAAGATATTGATGGAAGTCTAGATTCCTGAGCTCAAAATAGTTATCCTATCACATTTGAATATGGCTATGACAATTTTTATGGAAAAATTTAGGGATGTGAATAATTGTTCCAAAGGTATGGAATATCTCTCAAGAGACTTTAGATAATTAGAGAGCATAATGGTACAAATATTAGGAATCTTGATCAAGGATCTAACCATACTTAGTACTATAGGCTTGATAACTGATGAAGAGTTCAAACACAAAGCTACTCAATTCATCCAAGAAGTTAAGAATAAAAGCTAGGGCACTATAGGGGCAAATAATAAATGTATTGTAGATATGATCTTGCCAACAAAAGAGAAAATTGGCAATGCTAGAAGCATTAAAGAGACCTTAAATAGAGATAATGAATTCTTCAAAGACTTGGTAGGGAAAAGAGAAGAATTTTTCATAGACCCAATCCTTAATATCAAGTTGATTAATGGATAATATGACAAAGCCATGAAGATTATGAAGCAAAAACAAAAGGTTACAGCAACAAGAGCATCTCAAAGTCAATTGAGTTGACTTAGTATATTATTTTGTAACAAAATCATGTAAATAATTTTGAAATAATATTATATTTTGTAAAAGCATGTGTAATTTATAATGTGGAATACTTGTAGGCTAGGCACATGTGATAAGTGTCATTGATTCTAGAATGTTGTAAAAGGAAAACTATCCTTAACACTTAGCTAATTATCACTTGATATGACTGACTGACATATCTCATAGGTTGCTTATAAAAGGGGATATTATCAATGTAAAAAAGGAAGAAGTTTTAAGAGCAATTTTTTTGTGTAAATTTTGGAAAAAATAATTTAAGTAAGAGAGAATTCTTCAATTATTGTCTCATATTTGTTTGTTTGTTTGTTATCATGGCTACTTCCTTAAGTTTCCATTTTGATGCTTAGATTTGAATTTCTTTTATGATTTCTATATGTGCATATGTTGATGTAGAGTTGATAATTTGAGCTTATTATAGGTTGACTAAAATTATTTAGATTCATTTCAATTTCATTACTCTTATTGAAGATGTTCTAATGTAATTTTATTGTTTGAGTAAATCTTTAAAGTGAATTTGATTTCTAATTTGAATCTTTCAAATATCCTTAGACACTTGCTCGGTATATTATAGGATCTATGCTTTTGGTAATTTCATGTCATATGCTGGTTTGATTGCATGTATTTGATGAAATTTAAGCTTTTTAATAATCTCTGGACTCAAAATAGAAACATCCTTCTTTTCTACCCTACTCTACCTATTTTCTCATTTTTAAATCAAATCACTATAGTTTAATCTTCATTGTAAATATTCATGTTAGATTCAACTTTAAACTTTAGGTTCTAATAATCATTAATTATATTTAGCAATGATAACTTTGATCTTTCACAAAACATTAGGACCATTTTTTCTCCCAAAAACTATTTACATGATCATATTTGTGAAACAACTAGATATCTGGGCCACTACTCCACCACAGATCTCAAGGTCACAACTAGTCAATCATGCAAAAGGTTATTTGAATCTTGAAATGAGAAGTTTTTTCAATGTTATTAGAACCTTGTGATACACTTATATGCATCAATAGGCATAGTTTCATTGGAAATAGGAGGGCTTGAGCTAAAGATTTATAATCTAAAGTATCTTGAGCTAATTTTAATTCCTTGCATATTTGTGTTTTCTTAGTTTGTATTGTACAAAGATCACGGATATCCATGTCTTTAGGCTTATTTAGTGAAAGATAGTTATTATTTGAATATTTATGTAAAATTATTGTAAATATTGTTTAATATTTGTGAATCCAATGTGTTCAAGACTAGTGATGGTAATTTTATGTAAAGATAATTGATATTCACAAATTTAGAGTTATCTTTAAGCTAATTTAGTTAAATATAGTCATTATTTGAAAGAATTGAATTGTTATTTGTAAATTTTTCTCAATATTTGTAAGAATTGACCTAAAATTTAAAAAAATTATAAAATTTTTTCTTAAAAATCTTTTATCTTTACAAAGACAGGGTTTTTTTTAATATGTTTTGAACAAGATTTAAATTTTACAAGCTAGAGTTACCATGGATAATAACTAGGTCAAGGCCTAAGACAAGGATACCTCTTATTTCTTTGGATATTCATTAGAAAATAAGAGTGGATAAAGGTAAATGAAGAGTTTCTAAATATCAACCCACTTCACATGTTCATTTTGTTGCATTAAATCCTCATCAAAGTATGGCTTGGTTAGGTAAATCCTCTATGAATGTGCCTTTTTAGATACATGGCTTACCTAGAAATATAGAGAAATATTTGCCTTATTTTAGTCCTATAGGTGTTGTTACTGATGAATAACATATCAAGTCTTTTATGGCTTCTTTAAGATTACTAAATGTTGTTCATGAAGATGTTGCTTGCAGATTGTTTCCTTTTAATTTTAGGGATGCAGCATATGATTAGTTTATTAATCTTTCCAAAAATTACATCACCAATTGGAATTATTTTAACATTTATTTCATTAATTAGTCTAGAAAGGTCATCAGTCTCTATGTCCTATATCAACAATTCACTATGATGAATATCAATTCAAATGAAACCATTAGAGATTTTAATTCTGGATTTCAAAAGATGTTTAGTATAACTATATCTCCCTATAGGCTTGAAAAATATATATATTTATAAGTATGATTTACATCTAATGACTTATATGTTTCTAAAAAGATCTATTAAAGTCATAGATACATTAGCTTTGGCCTATGGTGAAGCTATGGTAATTAATGATCAAATACAACCCCAGGGTCATTTATCATATGCTATTTTAAATGTCATTCTAAATTCTAATAAAAACATGATTTATCTAGACTTAAACCAATTACCTTTGAGTCATGCTCATCCTGGTCAAAACCTAGGATTTTAAAATAATACTAAAGTTAGATCTTATCCACAATATCAATGAACTATGTTTCCAATATCTAGTGGTAGTACTCAATTTTACAATTAATATGAACATAAGAATGAAAATGAATCCATTTTGAAAATGGTTCAAACACTGAGCACTAATTTCCTTTAATTAAAAAAAACAAGTAGGTAACAATAGGGATAATTCCAATAGAAACTATTTTTATCAAAAGTTTAACAGACCCATAAATAGGTTTCACAATATCAATAATAATAGTACTAATGAATCATCTACAACTAAGGACCTACAAAAATTAAACATTTTTGAGGTAGCTTTATCTAATTATTATAGGGTTAATAACACTACAAAACATGGTAAATTAGAATTTATAGAATTATGTAATGCTTTTGAAGCATATCAAGATGAATTGAATATATTTGAAGTTATGAATAACAAAGATAATGTTGTAGGATCATTTGTCTCTTTAGAGGCATCTAAATATTTGAAAATAACTCTTATGGTGGAGACTTTTGATTTTCCATTTCAAGATGAGAATGAACTATAAGATACTCTAGAGGAGGGATTTATTATGCCAATCATGGAGAGAGAGCCTATCTTTTCTGAAACAATTGAAGAATATGAGTTGTAAGAGATTTATCAAGAATTTGTAGTAATGATATAAATCAAATACAAAGTGATCTTCTTAAAAAAATAGCTATGAGAATAACTCATATAGAGTCATTACTAAAATGAATAATATTCCTGAAGAAGATGACCATTAGTAGAAATTATACCATGATTTCTTGAATGAAATTGAAGAGATTCAAGAAGGTAAAGTTATTCTAGAAATACAAAATCAAGATGAGTTAGAGCTTGACTGGATAGGTGAGATGCCATTATTTACAAAAGATTAAGATGAATCAAGTACATTAGATCAAGAATTTTCATTTGACTCCATAAAAAGGTTAGAAACATGGGATCAACATGTTTCAAATCGTAAGACTACAAATGAATTTCATTTTCTTTTAGTTGATCATGATGAAGAGGCCTTTTGAGATGACTCAAAGATTTTTTGTGTAGAAATTAATATTCCATCCCCACCTCATATGAAGATTGAAGAATGTTTTATAAAAATTATTATTTTAGTTATTCATCAAGAATAAATTAATGATGTATTTCATCCAATACCTATTAATAAATTGAATACAACAATCCAATCATACCAACTAAGTTGCTAATACAATTATTGAATAAAAATAAGATAGGTCATGATAAGTCTATAAATGAACCAAAGTTAGCATTATTGATGCAATAAATAAGAATTTGGGAAGAATATGATTGGATCTTAGATCCATACCTTCAATCCATGTACCTAAAAATAGAGATAGGAAGCCACATTACATCATCCAAAAAACATAAACATACAAGTATCCCTATTTACCAGAAAATGCCATCGAAAGGAAGTGATCATGTTTGAAGATTATATGGTAGAATAAATTACTTTCCATTTAATCCTAAAGTAATATTATGGAGTATTTTTTTAGATTAATTAAATTTAGTGAAGGTAGGTTTAGATTAGTTTCATTTCTATTCTTGA
The DNA here is from genome assembly GCA_037957365.1 of Torreya grandis. Classification (NCBI taxonomy): domain Eukaryota; kingdom Viridiplantae; phylum Streptophyta; class Pinopsida; order Cupressales; family Taxaceae; genus Torreya; species Torreya grandis. The sequence goes on along the minus strand of JARHVA010004417.1, from coordinate 315,942 downwards.
TCTATAAATACTGTTTGTGAATATTTTGTTTGCTTATTATGTGTTTGTTTCCTTTGTTTTGTTATATATCTTTCAATAAGTCTTTTCCAGGATAGGTCTTCAAGCTCAAAATCCATCTAAATACTCAAAATAAATTTGTAAACCAAGAATGTGGATATGACTCTTAAACATTTGTAGATCATGGATTTTAGAAATTTTGAACTTAATGTCATGATTTTGAGAAATTGGTAAATATTGATATCTAGATTAGTTGTTCCTTAAAATATTAAGACTAATTTTGATCTGGGTTTTATTTCAATAAGGATTACATGTATCTGAATGAAATTTTTGATTGTTAGAACAAAGTCATGTTAACACTTAAAGAACATTATTACTTGGGATGAAGTCTATAACCAAGGATAACTGTTTGAAAATCAAACATTTGACAAAAATCCCAAAATCTTGGCTAATTGTGGCTCCTAACCTTTGTTGAAAAAACTAAATATAATTGAAAAATATATAAAATAATATCTTTATTGAAAATTGTAAAAGTGTTTTGAGCAAAGGTGATTCTGGTAACCTCCACTGGGGCCATGGATGCCTAACTGGTAGTGGATCAAGTCCTTGAGTGGAACCAAAGGTATCTCTATTAGGGATATAGATGCCTAGCTGGTAGTAGATAAATTCCCAAGCATTCCCATTTTATAAATCATGGTTCATAATGAATATATAAAAATGCTACAAGTCAAATTTAATGATTAAGGTCATGAAATCTAGAAGTTGTTTTTTGAATCTTATGGCAATCAGTAAAGGAATCAAAGCTCACACACAAAAAAACTAAGTGTTGATATTTTATCCTAATTATACATTTATAAGACTTGTTTTAATTATGAATTGATCTTAATAATGGTACTTGAGCATATGGAATGAATATTTTGGTTATTAGTTTAAACCAAGAGTATCTAAATTTTAACAGTTTATAATGTTTACCCTCGAAGTCATTTTCTAAGGTCAACATACCACCATTTCTAAAAACTAAGGACCCATGTTTAATTTTTGAAAATTGTGCTATAAATTAGCCATTTAACTTGATCAGAGTGCCTTATTGAAAATCATGTTTTGATCCAACTTACAATGGAATGTTCGCATAAAGGCTTTCTTTGACTTTATCTAATGTTACTAACATTTTCTCTATGTGTTTCCATGTTGTAGGTTCAATGGATCTTTATTAGAATGAGAAAGTATTCATGGTTTATGATTCAATGATAAATTTTAACCTTTTATTTAACCTTTGGTCTTTAGTTGATTAATTAAATCCATGTTTAAATGACAATTAAAACCTTGGTCTATAGACTTTAGCCTAGGTTCTTATTAAAATGGATTTACATTATCGATGGGTCACTTTATTTATGACTAAGTCTTAGTTTAATTCTAGCCTAAGTTCCAATTGAATTTATTAATTCATTAAAACCTTAATATAAATTTTATCCTATGACTTTATATATATTGAACCCTTAGTTTCTATCACTGTTCATATATACAAAAACATGTGGTGCCACCAAGTGGCAAAGTCTCAAAATCTCAGACCATAAATAAATGGTACATAGATGATTACTTGAATCAATAAGTCAAGATTCAATATCTATGAAATGTTTTTAATATTGAAAAGGAAACTCTAAAATAAGTAATGGGTCAAAATTTTGAAGGATCCGAAGATAAAATGCAATAGTGACAAGTGACATAAATCTATTAAACTACATAAAAATCAATGGTTCATGTTTAATTACATGCTTAAAGAACATATCAATGATCTATGTTTGATCATTCATTCAACAGATCAATGGTGCACATTTAAAAACTCAAATAAAGATCAATGATTATGTGTTTAATTATACAAAGGAAGATCAATAGTGTGAAGTATTCAAGGAGTTAAAGATTTAAGATTGAATGCAAGTTGAGATGTTGTATAAAATCATTAACTAGATGGTGACTATTAATAGGTTATGTAGATTGAATGTAGAGCCACCAAGTGGCATGATCTTGGAAGCCCAAATCAAAGATCAATGGTCATGTTGATATTCAAGGCTAGGAGACCCCTTAAGAGATATATGTCACATGTTTAATCCAATCTCCAAGAGACATGAGATGATGACATGTGTTTAAGTGACAATGGTCACATTTAAAAAAATAAATAAGCAACATGAAAAGATGATGTTACATAGGCATACACATCATATTGAAAGATCTTGTAGACCCAAGTGTGCAAATGTATAAATATAAAATAAAAATTCAATATAAGACACCAAATCACATATTTAAAACTTGTTTTATACCATTAAAGATCTGTTTAAACCTCCAAAAAGCCCTAGAATGTATGAAAATCCCTAAATTATCCCTAGATTCACTGTGTTGAGCTGAGAGAGTTGAATTATAATTTGTAAAAGGATAATTCAATTAAGATTATAGCAATAAAAACATACATAGTTAATTCAAATAAGGTGGTTAAACTATACCTAACATCAGATGCAAAGGGTTGAGTTTTTAAAGACACTGAATTCATAGCTACTTTATTAAACACATGAGATAATAATTGTTCAAAGTTGTTTTGGACTATTGAGAACCATGGAATTATAACTAAGGAATAAGAGAAGTTTCTCCCAATAAAAATACTCTATGATGATATCATATCAATCTAGATGATAGGAATTCATTATAATACTATTAAACTAGAGGTATTATAGTGCATTAATGTCCTTGGTAAAATTTTCAAAGATATTAGAATTGGCAAGGGTATGATTATTCATGAACATGGTCTAAATAAAATTGCATACATCTCCCTTACTACTTTTGAGTCTTATTACAAGTTACCTAAGACCCATAAGGACCTATCCTCCATTAATTCATGGGATCACAAACACACCATGATGGATATTCTATCTAAATGTTTAAAATTATGTAACCATGTCATTTTGGATCCTACAAAGAAAATACTAGTGAGTCAATTTAGACCTAGAGTTAGGATGGCCATGACCATGTTAAAAAAGTTATATATATGTGCACATATAACACATGTAGAACTAATGTGGGTCCCAATGGTACATTTCATCATTAAAGAGGTGGTGGTTCTTCCATTAGGTGAAATCATAAATATTTCCCTAAGTATATATATATATATATATATATATATATATATATATATATATATGTATATATATATGTATATGTATATATATATGTATATATATATATATATATGTATATATATATATATATATGTATATATATATATATATATATATATATATATATATATATATGAGATTAAGAATAAGAAGAGGAATAAATTATACATGATGTCTTATATATTATATGCCTTGTGTACTACCACAAAAATCCCTAATCAAATAGAATGGTCCCCTAATGGTATCTAGACTATGTCTTAGTACTATTCAAAATTGCACATTTATAAAGATAGAGACCATATCTAGTTCATTTATGATTGTGTTTACCCTACATTGAGTGAATCTATTGATGGTATTCTTATGATGAGAATAAGCCATTTAATAAAAAATTCAATTGAAATAATAGGGGACATATGGATATATCTTGATTACAATGTTATAAGAATTGAAGGAACCCAAAATTGCCCTTCTCAAACTACCAATTCATGTACTTGACAAGTTGGTAGAATAAGAAATTTCATACCAATTATTCAATGGGATAGATGGAATTTTCAAAACTAAAATAAAGGGACTTATACATAGTTTTCACATGATAATTAGCAAAACTATTTTTAGATAGTGGGACCACATTAAAGATACTTCAAATCATAGGCTATCCTTCAACTTGTAGATTGATGATCTTAGATAATGGGATCCCTATGGTAGGGTAAAGGAACATTTGAGGATCAAAGGTATTTTTGATGTGCCATATGAGCATGAACCCATTGCATTTGAATTTATATACACCAAGTCATCTTCCTACTTTGAAGTTGCTAGAATATTGAAAGAACACAATATAAAACCTGAGTCTAGATTGAAAAGATACTAAAAGATGGAAGATAGATGGAAGTTAGGCCCAAGATAATATCATCTGATATATGATAATTATTCTAGGATTCCAATAGTAGATGTACCATCAGAACATATGACTGAAGAGAGGAAACCAAGTGAGTTTGCTTCAAGTTATTCAGCTCTTGAGTCCTCTAGAATGACAGAGCAAGAATTTCCTTAATAGGAGGTTCATATGATAGCATTGGATCCCCATGAATCTATTAAAGATGCAATCAAAATCTTATATATGAAATATGAGTCAGATGTAGATACAAAGGGAGAGAAGATGGAAGAATCCAAATAGGATAAGGAAAAGTCATTGAACTTGATATTCATTGATCCTCTTAAGAGAAATGTTGAGATTGCAATAATATAAAAAGTAAATAAACTTAAAGTGACCATTACACCACCTTTGGAGAACATCAATTTGTTTAGTAAAGATAATACAATATATGGACCACCTATTCTTGAATGGTTCATATAAGAACCAAATCTAGAGAATCTCCTTACTTATCATCCATAGGCTATAATAAATACTACATGCATACTTATGCAATAAGAACTAAAGCCTTGGATCATATATTTAAAAGAAGAAGAGGAAAAGAGATTGGCTGCTAAAAGTTAGTTAGTTGACATAAAAATAGGGGTAAAAAGTAAGCAAATGGGCCAATATTCAGTTGTGGTTAGATATGATCCAGATACTATAGGTTTATAAAGAGTCACTGAGATAGTGGTCATTGAAGGTGGTCAAGAAGTGATACATCAAAAAGTTAAAAATTTGACTCATTCAACTCAAAAGAAAGGATTGAGGCCAGGAGAGGACTCTATATTTGAAGAGTATGCTATATAGCTAGCACAATCCCAAGTAGAGAGGTTACAATCTTCCATCAAAGGCCTAAAGTAGGAGAAAAAGAATCCAAAAGAATAATCCATTCTATCTATTCCAGGGAACATTTTTAATATCTTTGAATCTACCATCTATGATACACTAAGTTCTTTGAAAGCAATAAGTTTTAAACTAGATGTGGTGAACAAATAACATTCCATGGATATGAAACAAGTTAACTAATAAAAAAATCTAGATAATAAGTCAAAAGAATTAATCAAAATATTGATGGAAGGTCAGATTCTTGAGCTCAAAATAGTTATCCTCTCACATTTAAATATGGATATGATAATTTTAATGAAAAATGTTAGGGATGTGAATAAGTGGTCCAAAGGTATGGAAGATATCTCAAGAGAATTCAAACAATTAGAGAGAAAAATGGTATAAATATTAGGAAGCTTGATCAAGGATTTAACCCTCCTTATTCTTGTAGGCTTGATAAGTGATGAAGAGTTCAAACACAAAGCTACTCAATTCATCCAAGAAGTCTAGAATAATAGCTAGGGTACTACAGGGGCAAATAAAAAGTGTATCTTACATATGATATTGTCAACAAAAGAGAAGATTAGCAATACTAAAAGAATTAAATAGGCCTTACATAGAGCTGATGAAGTATTCAAAGACTTGGTAGGGCAAGAATAATAATTATTCATAGACCCAATCATTAATATCAAGTTGATTGATGGATAATATGACAAATCCATGAAGATCTTATAGAAAAAATAAAAGTTTGTAGAAACAAGAATGTCTCAAATTCAATTAAGTTTATTTATTATATTATTTTATAATAAAATCATGTAAATCATTTTAAAAGAATATTATATTTTATAAAATCATGTGAAGTTTTTAATGCACATGACTTGTAGGCTAGTCACATGTGACAAGTGTCATTGATTTCAGAATTTTGTAAAAGGATAACTATCCTTGATACTTGGCTAATTCTCATTTAATATGACTGAATGACATACCCCATAGGTTGCCTATAATAGGGGGTAATGTCATTGTAAAAAATGTAGAAGTTTTTAGAGAAAACATTATGTGTAAATTTTGGAGCAAGTAATGAAAACAAGATAATTCGACAAAGATTGTCTCATATTTGTTTGTTTTTTATCATGGCTACTTACTCAACTTTTTGGTTTGATGCTTAGATTTGAATTGCTTTTATGAATTCTAGATGTGCATATATTGATGAAAAATTGTTAATTTGAGCTTATGATAGGTTTAATAAAAGAATTTAGATTCATTTCAATTTAATTTCTCTTCTTGAACATGTGATAATGCAATTTTCTTGGTTGAGTAGATCTTTAAAGTGAATTTGATTTCTAATTATCATCTTTCAAATATCCTTAAACACTTGCCTGGTATATGATAGGATATGTGATTTTGGAAATTTCACATCATATGTTGGTTTTATTGCATGTCTTTGGTGAAATTTAAGCTTTGTCATGATTTCTAGACTTAGAATAGAAAAATCCTTAATTTCTACCCTACTCTACCTATTTTCTCATTTTTGGATCAAATAACTGTAGTTTAATCTTCATTATAGATATCCATGTTAGATTAGGTTTTTATACTTTAGGTTATGATAATAATTCACTATATTTATTTAAGATAAATTAATTCCTTCACAAAAATTTAGGATCACAGTTGCTCCCAACAACTATTTATATGATCATTTTTGTGAAACAATCAGATAGCTCAATCGTTACTCCACCATAGATCTCAGGAAGGTCACAACTAGTAACACATGAAATTTTTTATTTGAATATTTAAATGAGAAGTGTTTTAAAAACTATGATAACCCTATGATACACTTTGATTCACCAAAATATACATAGAAATGTATGGGCTTTGTAAGGTTAAGGCAAGGCTATTAGGCCTTTAGGCAAGGCTAGTGTGAATAATAGTGATTTTTGGTAATTTTTTACAAATTAATAGGGTATGATTGGTATTATATGAGTATTTAAATATATTTTTAATATATTTAATATTTTAATTATGGCTTTAACATTTTTTAGTGATCATGGAGTTGACTTGTGAGAGAAAATTTGAAGGCAACTATGAGGTATCATCATAGTTGGATATGGTATGAAGGTACTCAAACGGAGCCTAAGGTTATGATACTTAGGGGGAGTAATTATTAGTGTTATTATTTCATGATAAATCAAATTTTATTTATATTGTGTGTTTCTTCTTCATAGAGCAGGGCATGGTCAAGATGGTGTGTTGTCAATGAGCAAGAGTATGAAGATCTAGTAAGAAATAGTATGCATAGTAATAAGGGGAGTTTATATCATCTCTTATAGGATATAATTTATTAATGTTTTACTTGTTTTTTTTATAAATTTATAGGTATTTAAGATCAGTAGGTGATCCCACTTTTTCATTATGTCAAAGGGGGAGAGTATTTGCAACAGAATAAAGAGTATGTGCATAGCTTTGTATTGGTGTTGACATAAATGAAAAAGTGGGATATTATTTACATGTTATAAATTATATCTAAAAGGTGTCCATTAATGTCCATAAGGTGGAAAAGAGTGTTCATGAGGTGTCAAGGTTTCTATCTAGTCAATGATAAAGTGTGCTTTAGTAGTCATGCATGGATCTTCAGTGTTTGGTTGGATAGGTAGGTTGATGAATGTTAATGATGTGATAATGTTTCAAAGGACCTATGGGTTTCAATAGTTCATGAAGTGATTATAGAAGTGAATTTTTTCCATTTGGTTCATCCTTATGGTCATAAATGCCTTGCTGGTCTTTTGGCAAATCAGGTTGAGTGATCTAATTGATGATTTCAGCATTCACATATGTGAAGGTGTAAGAAGAAAATGTTTAGATGGGTTTGTTGAGGTTTGTTCCTAGATAATTTTTTAAAATTTAAGGTCTTGAAATGGTGTCTATAAAAATGTATGTAAGTGCAAAGTTGGTCTCCCAAGCATATTAAGAAGTGATTGTTGGAATTCAAATATTTAAATTTACAAAGGAAAACTAGTCCTCATTGTTTTTGATATAAATTTTCATGTTGGAATTATTTGATGGTGGTATAAAAATAAAAGTGGTATATAATTTAAATTTAAATCCAAGAAAAATATTTTATAGGTTTGACTAGTTGTACACTTATATTTATTATGGTCTAAAGTTGACTGAGGGTTTGACCTTCTTTTGTAAGTGACTTGAGATGGATGTTTGAGTTTTGACAGATGGTGTTTGAATGTTTAAAGGTTAATTAAATATTTTATAGTGTTTTAGACTCAATAATAATCATAAATATGGATTTTTTGGGTTCTAACAATCTATATTTAGTATGAACGATTACTTATAAGTTGACTTTTGATTCATTCATGTGGTTTTCATGTATAAGGAAAATGTTTGATAGGTTTTACATATGCATATGTGTGTAGGGATGAATGTAATAATTTTAGGATGGAAAATAGCTCATGTGTCATGTAAATATGTTATTTTAAATGGTTTTATGTTCCTATTTTTTCTCAGTGTGGTGATAAAAGGGTGAATATGCCTCCATGGACCTAAAAGAAATTTGTAGGCCTAATTGAAAGGTGTTGATGCTTGAGGGTGTTGTATCAAAGCTATGGATGACATATAAATGTGTATTTTATATTATTCTAAGTGTGATAAAATCCTTAGGTATTAAGGAAAGTTTTGTGGCTGACCAAGAAGGTGACGATCATGTATACTTTACAAAGAGCAAGATCAAAAGTGAAGGTTTTTTGAGTTGTGATGTGAATTATAATGAAGTTTGAATGTGATTGGTGTATTAATTAAATAGTATATTATGTTTATTAATGTATTCATGATGTATAGGTCATATTTATTATGTTATAACAATGTTCATTAGGGTTAAAGATTGAATATGAGTGAAGAAGTATACAATGATCCAAAAATGTCTTTTTGGTGCATTGCTTATGTGTGAAGGCTTGAGAGAGTGTGAAGGAATGAATAAAGGTGTTATAAAAAATTTCTCCATTAGGTTTGAATTTAATAAATGTTATAGATTTGTTTATCTTAGAGGTGTTGTGTGGGTGCTCAACATCTAGGACAAGTTTGTTCTTATTCATGCTTAGGGCTAACTGATCCTTATGAAGTGGGTGATTCACTAAAGTTTTATTATTTGTGATATATTATATCACTATAGACCATGTTTTTTAAATATTGAGAGTGGGTTTTGTCCCTCATGATGGTTTCCCACATAATTCATCTATCATGTGCCATTGATCTTGCATATCTTTCTTTATGAATGGTTTATTTGATTCATGAATGTTTATTATTAAGTGATTGAGAGTTTGAAGTTTTGGTATTGGATTTGAATTATTTGTATCATGATTCACCTGTAGTGGTTTTACCCCTAGTACTACACACATACATACATTAATTCATATATATACACACATATATACATATATGTATATAGATACATACATACATACACACACACATATGTATATGTGTATATATATATATATATATATATATATATATATATATATATATATATATATACATATATATATACACACACACACACACATACATGCACACACACACATATGTATATGTATATATACATATATGTGTGTGTGTGTGTATTCTTTTTTAATTTTTCACTTTTTTAGGGAAGATAACTGTCATTTACTAGTTTTGAATCCCTCTCCTTTATTGGACTCAAAATTGCATTCTTTGGTTATGATGGAAAAATAATATTCTTACATATAACTAAATTATTTTTTAAATTGAATCTGAGTTAAGAATTCATCCTTGACTAGAGGTTGAGGATAGAGCTTTAATATGTGTCAATTTACAAAGAGTGTACTCTTGTTTCCATCATTGACAACAATTAAATTGATCTATTGTCAATTTTTTTTTCTATTTGATATGGACCTAGCCATCTAGTATGGAGTTTACCTTTGAATTGTTTGTACTTTGAATAAAAAAAAATGCCCAATCTAACTCTTTTAATGTTATTTCCTTGATATTAATATCATTCCATTCCTTCCTCTAATATTGAATAATTTATATTTGATGCAATGGCTCTAGTCTCATTTCATCAAGTTCATTCCACTGGAGATTATATTTATTTTTGTTTCATCTAGATTTATGCCCACATCCATTATTTTTATTAGTGTTTAAAACTCAAATTTAATTATAATTAATTGATTCTTCCCATACACAAGTTGATATGGAGAAAATTCTATAGTGGTATCCCATGTTTTTTTGTAGTCACATACTACTTCAATTAGATTAATTTCCAAATCTTTTTTTATTAATTCTCATTATCTTGGTAAAGATGTTATCTAGTTCGATATTGGTAACCTCAACTTGACCATTGGATTTAGGATGGTATAGTTATGAATTATTATTAGTGATTTTTTAGTGTTATTTTAAATCTTTGATCATGTTGGATTCAAATTGGGTTCCTTTATTTTATAATATCATTCTTGGTTCTCCAAAACATTCCATGATCCTATAGTATAAGAAATCAATAACTATTTCCTCATTATAAAATGTTAGAGATTGAACTTTTACCCACTTGGTGACATAATCAATATATAATAGGATTTACTCCTTTATTTAAGATGGTGGATAAATGGGACCAATGAAATACAACCCCCATTTATCAAAGGTTCCTAAAACTACTTGAGGATGGAGGGGCATCTCATTGGATAATGTGGGTTTCCCCATCCTTTGGCAAGGAACACATTACAAATTATACATTTTTACATTTATTTTAAGTGAATTCTAATAATATCTAGCCCCAAGGATATTTTGAATATTTATTTTGGATAAATAGTGGCATCATCCTAGTTTATCATGGTAAGATCTTAGGATGTCATACATTTTATGATATCTTACAAATCTATGAAGAACTATATTAGGTTCACATATAAACATAATGCCAATAATAACTTTATATTTATCATTATTTATAACTAAACATTTCCTTTATTTATGAGTGAAATTATAAGGAATTTTTTGTGTGGATATATAGTTGGCCATATCAAAAAACCATGGTGTGTGTGATAAAACTTTGAAAAACTACTCATTTAGAAAATTGTCTTCCATTAGATCATATCCACCTAAAACATTAAACCTTGAAAAAAAATTAGAAACTACATTAGAATTTCCTATATTATCAATTATTTTGATATCAAATTCTTCTAAGAGTAGTAACCATATGATGATCCTACCTCCCACCATTAGTTTATTCATTAGATACATTATAGTTGAATGGTCCATGTAAAAAAATATTTTATATGCAATGATGTAATTATGGAACTTATTAATGGCATAAATAACAACTATGAGCTCATTTTCATTAGTGGTGTAGTTTATTTTAGTAGGATTTAAATTATTGCTAATGTAATAAGTGACATACATATTATCTTACCCATATTTATACCTAAATACTACCCTCATATCATTGTTAGAGGCATTTATGTATATTTGGAAATGATTCTCCAATTTATGACCTCTCAATATTGGAGAAAAAAATATTTTATTTGTTTAAAATCATGTTGACATTTGTCAACATGTACAAATTAATTATCCTTAGTGAGCAAGGAAAACATAGGTGCATCTATCTTACTAAAATCCTCTATAAAATGCCTATAATATCCTACATGTCCTAAAAAAATTTGACATCAGTTTCATTTTTAGGTGAAATCATATGTGAGAAAAAATAAATAATTTTAGGGTTAATCTATATTCTTTTAGCTAAGATATGATGACCTAAGACTATTCCTTGATCAACCATCATCAGACATTTTTCAAGACTTAGGGGTAATTGATGTTGTTCACACTAGTTTAACACTTTATCAAGATTGTTTAAGGCTTCATAAAAATAATCACCATGCACTATAAATTCATCCATGTACACTTTAGTTTACTCATTTTTAATATCAAAAAATATAGATAAGACTATTCTTTGAAAATTAACTAGTACATTGCATAGGCCAAAGGGTTAAAATCTATATGAAAATGTCCCCCAAGGACATGTAAATTTTGTTATATCATAGTATTTTAGATCCACCCTTATTTTATTATATCCACTAAATCCATCCAATAAGGAAAATAATTTATTCCCTATTGAGTTATCTAAAAAATGGTCTATCAAAGGAAAAAGGAAGTAGTATTTCATGGTGGTTTGTAGAGATCCATATAATCTATACATATCCACCATTTTCCATGTTTATTTGGTAATTTAAATGTGGTGAGACTAATTTAATATATAACATGGGATATTTTAATCCTAAATGAAATACTTTTTATATTTTTTTCAACATATATCTCAGTGTTGGATTAAACCTTCTCTAAGATTGTCTTACTAGTTTGATGTTTTCCATGTAAATGTGATGAGTACAAACACTTGGGTGAATTCATTTAATGTTATAATACTACCAATAATATATATGTATATATATATATATATATATATATATATATATATATATTATAATGTCAAAGCTATTAGTTTCATACTCATTATCTATACAATTGTTTATGGTTAACATTTTCCTTGTTGGACTGCTAGTTACTTTGTCCCTAGATAGAATAAACTTTCATATATTCACTAATGAGAGAGTTAAATGTGAAATAATGAGGATGTAACATTTGGAAGGTAGTTATGTATTTAATAAATGATTGTCCTTCTAAAATCACATCTGTTAGGAGAAAATAAAAAATTGAAATAAAATATTCTTGACTATTATGTGCCTAACTAGTAATGTTCTATTGGAGAGGTGTGTGATCATAGTTTTCATCTTAATGGAACTTAGGGTTATTTTCATAATATTTAAAATATAGTCTATAAAATTACAAATCTATATCTAGCATCCCAAAATTTATACTGGGCAACCTTGTAGAGGTAAACTGGGCATCCTCAAAGCTAGATTGGGCATCTTTGTAGCCAGTCTAGGAATCTCGAGTGTCATAATAACTTCTCAAATGCAACATTTTAAATCCTCATGTAACTCATTCACATGGTTTTTTATTAGTAACATGGACAAAGATGAAATACTATTCATTTTTTGATCTATTTGGTTTACCCATAAGTGATATGTGAAATCTGGAGATGGTTTTAGAAGTGGATACAAATAAATTTTCTTTGATTTTAATCCATTTGATATGGCCATATATACATATTTGAAATTTATGGGTGTTATATATGTGTCCATTCATGGTATTGTTAGGGTCAATGGATGACCTATTTGTTGACTGTTTTGCTAAATTATAATGAAATACATAGGGTGTTCCCTAGATTCCATTGTTACTAAAACATCCTCTATAACACCCTCTAGTTTGGTGATGGATTGATCAACCATATATAATATTTTAGTAGTTGGTTGTAATCTAGTTAGGGAGAGTGATTTAAATGTGTCTAATGTCAAAACATTGGTATCATCTCATATCTCCACTAACACATTAGGTATCTTTTTATTTCATATATCTAATTGATAACTAAATTATTGGGGTCTTGATATTTTGGTATAAGTAATTTTCCTACTAAGAGGTCAACATGTTTTATATCTACATGTATGGTCTTAGGATATTGATTTATTTTCACTAGGATTTAATACACAAAAATCTAATGGTTTTACTAAGTTATAAAATGTCTCTTATTGATTGAAGTAGCGGTATCTCAATACTTAGTTCTCTTAGTTCCTAGACTAAGTTAGATTCACTTTTACTCCTTGTTTCCTTAAGTCTTTCAAGAAAATAAATTGGTGGAGTATTTGGAGTAGTTTCTCAAGGTTTATATTTTTATTTAATATCTTATTTATCCTTTATTGGATCAATAATAAGTCTTTAAATTTATTTTTAAATCATACTTTATATAATGGTGATTGAAGGATTAGCTAATATATTGCTTGAATGTAACTAAACATTATTAAAATCAATGGAATTAACCCCCATATTTCCTTCATGTTAAGTTTCATATACAGTGGTTGCCTATCTATTCTTTGGTTTTAATATAAGTTGTTTATTACAATAATGGTTAGATAATTGTTCAATTTGTGGAGGCTAAGTAGGTGGAAGAGGCATAAACACTTGTTGAGATGGAAACTTCCTTTGTTGATTGAATATTTGAGGTACCCATTATTACTTTATTTTTGAAATCCATGGTTGATAGTTTTAATATGATACCCATGGTTGTGATTATGTCAACTATTGTGGAGGCCAATTTGGTGGTTTCCATGTTTTTTTAAGAGCTGGTCCAACCCATGCCATCATCCATGGATTGAAAGGAGCTCTAGGAATAAAGTGATTTGGAGTTTTATTATAAGAGTAATTATTCCCTTATATTTTTATATAATTATTATCTTCCATTGGATAGGTAATTTATTTCAATTTATTATCAAGAACACTAAGTAGGAAACAATTCTGTTTGTCATGGTCATTATTATCACAATTTCTAGATTTTTCATGTGCATGTGGATAATTTAAGAATCATGGTCAGTGTTGTTATTTTTTAGCTTAGAGATGGTGCACTGGACCATCTTATTCATTTTTATAGTAGGAAACTATTTGACACAAAAAAAAAACTATACAACCATAAAATGAAAAGAATTGGAAACTGAGTTTGTACTTCAAAATTCTTGCATTATCTTCTTGCAAGATCATTTTAAGTCTACACTAATCATCAAGCCTTATAATATTTGGTCAAAAATTTGATGTTAGGAGGATGCATATCTTGATGGTTGATTTTATTCCAAGGGTTTCAATTCTACATACATGTCAAGCCAAGAAGAGAGAATGTAGGACCAAACTATCTCAGCCACATACCAAATGGGGAAGAGCTAAAAGAATTACAAGAAGACTCTCCTAACACCCATATTTTCTATGTCTCTACTATTATGGAAAGTTTTGAATCCATTACCAACTTCCTTAAGCAATTAATCTTCCTTGAAAACTTTCAAGAGTAGGAGAAAAAGTAGTTTGTGACTAGAGCACTAGTATATACCATCATTAATGGGTTTTTATATCACTTGGGAAAGGATGAAGTCATGCATATGATTATTATGAAACATGAATGACCTCAACTCTTAGAATAATCTCATCAAGGAGTCATAGGATGTAATTTTGTGGGATAAGACATAGCCAAAAAGCTACTATAAAGTAGATTATGGTGGCCAAATTTATTCTAAGATGTACATAGAGTTGCACAACACTGTGATGTTTGTTAATGTATGGGTAAAATACTATAGAAATATGAGATTCCTTTACAATATATATTATTTGAGAAGCTTTTAAAATAATGGGGCATTGTTTTTATTAAACCAATCAATTCATCGAGCAAGCATAGTAAAGTAAGGTACATCATTACTATGACTAACTATTTTACTAAGTGGGTTGAAGCTACTATAACCCCTAACTACTGTGCAAAATATGAAGTTAAGTTTTTATATGAAAATATCATTACAAGGTTTGTATGCCCCATAAAATTAGTTAGCGATAGAGGAATACACATTATAAACAATACCATCAAGGCTATGACTAAATAATTTATGATCTCTCATCATAAAAGAACTACGTATCATCCCCAAGATAATGGCCAAGATGAAGCATCCAATAAAGTAATGGGTAAGATGCTAAAAAAAATATGTAATGTCAAGTTGGATGATAGGGAAGATTCCATTCTTATGATATTATGGCCATACTACATACATTAAGAAAGGGATACATGATTTACACCATTCTAACTGGTGTATGGTCTAGAAGTAGTCATGTTGATGGAATATTTAATACCCATACTACACATTGCCATGGTCATGTGACTCAGAGATCATGATTATCTTACTAACCAAATCCTAGAACTCAACTATACGGACAAGTTTAGATACAAAGTAGCCTAGATGTAGGAAGTGTATAAGTAGAGTTAAAAATTGTGGCATGATAGGAACTTGCACCAAAAATAATTTCATAAGGATCAACCAGTTTTATTATATGATCATAAATTCATAACATTCTTGGGTAAGCTATAAATATGATGGAAAGCATCCAACATTATACATTACCTAATACACCAATAAACTATGATTTTAAGAAATCTTCAAGTAACCATGTTACCAGGGTGGGTAAATGGCTACAGCATTAAGCCTTATTTCCAACAATAGATTGATCTCATTACAAAATTTGAGTGGGTGTTAAGTAGTACCATGTAGCTTAGGAATTATTTTTTTTCCATTATTTATGTGTGTGTGTTTATTTGTTATTTGTTTTTTTGTAGATGATCTCAACAACAACATTTGTGAATTGTAAAGACTAAGCATTGTGTGCACTAGATGTGTGTAGGAGGATCCACGTATGCCATTGAAGAAGTAAAAAAGGAGCGATTGAAAATTATTAAGTCTAGAAAAGATGTTGAAACATCTCATCAGCAAGATATCAATGGGATAATGGTCATCTAATAGAACTAAATGCATGAGACAAGGGTTGATTGATGTGATCTTCAATAAGTCTTCAACTCATCAACATCAACTACTTGTATCCCTCAAACAGATATCAAAGAGCATAAAAATTTAATTCCACACATGTGCCAATGACTAACTACTTTAATGGATAGATCAAATACAAATTTTCCACATCCATCATTGCATTCAATATTATTAGACAACTAAGTATAGCCTAGACATGGAATCCTAGAGGTTCCAAATCTATAAAATCCAAGTTTGAATAAAAATTCAGTATTTCATCTTTGAGTATATTTTTCATGAGATGCAACTATCATGATCCAAGTCATTTTCTTTACATAAAACATATAGAGCATTCCAATTTTACCATTTTACATAGCAATGGATAGTTCACAACTAATCAGGTGTCTTATAGATTCATAAAAAGAAGCCATGGACATTGACATGATGTTATAGAAAACTAAGTAAAGTGACCAAGAACCATTTTACTACCCTCACCAAGTTGAGAAAAACCTCTTCTACCTTGATCTTATTGTTAATTCACAACCACTTTCCCTTGTAGCTACTCACTAATTCCAAAACATAGATGTTGAGAACCTATTGAAATTGACCACATTTGGCAACCTAGGAGAGATCATTCAAGTATTATTTGGGTGATATAATGAGGGAAAAATATATTTGGTTCTAGATGAGACTACCGAAATCAACACAAAATTTATAGCCTGATCTTTGGGCATGCTTACATGAGGAGACTCTTTATTGACCTACAAGTTAAAAAAAATCCCATATTATAAGAAGTTTGAGATCTATATGTGTGGGCTAACCAAAGTATTCTTATTGATGAAATCCTAGATGAACCAGTACACATTCTCATTCAATGCATCATCAAAATATTTTGGAAGGACCAAGTCTACCAAGAAAATACCAAAGGGAGTTGTAGACATCACCCACTGAATGGTCCATAAAAATGATAAATTCAATTGGCCTAAGTACTTTGTGCAAGAGTTACTCTCAAACATCAAGAAGTTTCATACATCTCTTAGGTAGACATTTTAGTACTAGTTCCTCATTTTCCTACTTTACTTCACATAGTGGAAGTCATCAAAGGGTGAAGTGCATCTAGACATAGACTACTAGTTAGCACATCAATTATATATTCTCATTTAGATGTAACATCATGGAACTCTCACACATGAGGGTAATTTAAAAGTTTGGTGGGATGAGTGATTAGACCTCATCACCACACATCCTCATGTTCCACTCTATGTTATACAATACCTGATTCAATACATTGTAGTCATCCTACTACCTAAAGGAGTATTTATCACAATCCATGAGTTACTACACCCACCATTCAAGCCACTCCACTTCTTTGTCATAATGAATATGGTATAAGACAAAATGTGCCCAATAAAAGGAGTATGAAAATAACCATGCGACTCTCTTTCAATATTAACCACCTGGCATAGATATTCCTATTGCATAAAAACTAGAGATAGTATCTAGCCCACAAAATATAGGGGGAAGTATAAAGAAGATATTCACTCAACATCCCCTCCCTCAAAGTGAACAACATGAAGCACTGTAACCTAGAAGGATGATGCCAAGGTGTGAAATATATACAAATCCTATAATCTCATTAAGATGGGCACCGAAAAAACAATAAGTCTACCAAGTCATGGTGATTGACATGATTGAAGACTACTATGAGAAGGGAAAAGAAAAATAATTCTTCTTTTATAAGGATGTGCACATAATACAAGTATACAATCAAGTTCCCCCAGAGATCTGGGTGGAACTTCCATCTTACCCACTTTCCATCATTGTTGACATAGTCTAAAAAGAAACAGAGAAGTTCCAACATAGAATGAACTTCTTCGAGCCTTCAACTACTCTAACATTTACACCTAACATCATCTTTTCACCGTTTTTAAAGATCCCACCTAAATAAATTGTAAAAAGGCCTACAACATGATGGAAGGAAAGAGTCTCCTCTACCATGGAGGATCACACATTTGGTCAACCCTTTGCTATATAGGAAGTGCAATCTACTAATGAATCTTTGTCACCACCACCCCAATGAATACTAGTCATAATCGACAAGAGGAAAATACAATTTCTAATTTTAGAAGTGTGACTAGATAACTCACCACCATCACCACAGGATTAATAAGCTAAGGATCTTACACCAAAGTAGCTAAACATAGAGGAATAATAAGTCACTAGGGAATAAGTTGCTTGTGCAACCAAAATTAGGCTCAAGAATGAGGAAAAAAAGAGAAACAAACATGAATCATAGTAACTACATGCCATGAAAAAAGATAAAGAAGTTGAGGCCACACAAAAGTCTAAGGAGGTAGAGGTGGATATATAGAGGGAAAAATAGGCCCAAGAAGAAGTTAATGCATCAAATCAAGTACATAAGGAGAGAGAAAAGAAGGAAAAGGAAGTAGAAGAAGAAAGGAGGAAATAAGATGAAACACTCCAAGCATATTGATAGGTAGAGGAAGATAATAGAAATAAGAAAGAAGAGGATGATGAAACCTAATGTAAATAATAGGCATACTAACAATCCCAATCATAGGCTCAAGTTATGCAATAACAAGAAGAGAATAAGAGAGAAGAAGAATAGAGGAAGAAGGAAGAACAAGAGAAAAAGATAGAAGAGAAAGAGGAGAGAATAATCCAAAAATAAGAAATATGTAAAAGAGGAGGAGGCCAAATGAAAATTGACTAAATATTTTGTGCATTAAAGTAAGATAGAAGAAGAATCCATAGTTCAACAACAAGCACCACCTATAACACAAACAGGATCCTATTTGCCACAACTACCACTAAGAGGTGTTTGGCCTTAACATATTACCTTAGTAGTTGCTCAATGTACTACCTTCTCTTTCCAACTATCCACCATGCCATGTTGATATCTTAAAACATATTCTATCACATTAAACACTCTTCTAGTCAAGCAAGATGCCTCTTTAAATGTGTCCTAACTGCCTTTAATGAAATAGTTAAAGGGTGCCATAGATTTTTAGAAATCCATCACATAAAAGGACACTTCTCTAGAGTAAGAATGTGATCAAATAAAGGTAGAGAATGTAAAGCTCCGGTGTTATATTTATGATGTGATATATATATTATCAAAGAAAATTACCAAAACTTAGCCTCTTGAGTCATTAGGGACCAAGTGATGTCTAACTACAATAGGCTCAAAACTTTGGTCTTAGAGATCATAAAAGTTTGGTGCATAGGTCAATAATTTTTCATAGTTGGCACTCTAGGATATGATATAAATATTGATGCCACA
Source organism: Torreya grandis (assembly GCA_037957365.1). Lineage (NCBI taxonomy): Eukaryota > Viridiplantae > Streptophyta > Pinopsida > Cupressales > Taxaceae > Torreya > Torreya grandis. The sequence continues at coordinate 296,292 of JARHVA010004417.1, read as the reverse complement.
ACTTTAGTTACTCTACTAGAAGAGTATCAAATCATGATTTACATTTCATCCCTTTAATCCCATGAGGTCATAAGAAATCTTGTGGATTGAAAGTAGTATTTTGACAATTCTCTTGCTAATTCAAGTGTAGACTTCACCACATCCATAACAACTAGGAAAACAATGCACAATCAAAATATATTAGTGGAGGAAATTGACCTTGATATCTAGTAATCATTCAATGCTAGGGATAATTTACATGATCAACTCCTTAGCTAGCAACAAGACCTACAACATAATGCATTTTTAGGTCTTTAATTAGAATGCCATATGGAAAAGGTAGAGAAACTAAGCACCAAAATAAAATAAAGGTCAATAATACAAAATATGACATGAGTACCACTAAGGATTTGGAATTAAAGGAACTCATTGGATTTTATGCACTAATGCATGTACTAATTTACATAGTCTAAGAAGTGATGCTCAATTGGCACACATTCAAAATTGATCTAGCTCCACTCTATAGTGAGGTGGCCTTAATTATAAATTTTCCTATTTACAAGCCACCTTTTGAGCTCTAGTAAGAAATTGCATAGTTCATAGCTACTAAGTTTGGGGCCAAGGATCCTATTGGCCAGTCTTCTTCCTCAATAATACTACCTCCTTCCACTTGAGTCTTGTGTAATACACAAAATATTGTTAAATATTGAACATATTTTTTGTATTGGATAATTAGTAAGGCAAGTGAGGTCAAGATGGTTGAAAACCTATAAAGGGTGGACACTTAGTTACACCAGCCTATTATAAACTTGAAATGAAGGTAGGGTGGTATGTTACTTTGTTAAAAACCCAAAATGGTGGATAGGTAGTGCACAAGAGGTGAATATAAAAAAAGGTGCCTCGAGTGATTACTATGACTCTTACTAGTTTACCTAATTTTTTAGATTCTACCTCAGTGCATAGTTAAATGAACCTACAACATTATCTTGGTATGAGATAACAATTTAAGTTCAATAAAGTGTTGGTAGAATAAAATGGATAAGTAAAGTTGCATAGGATATTTTTTGGATATTTGTGCATTATGTATGAAATTATAAATTATTTTTATTTTTTCCTATCCTCCATGACATATAAAATTATATAATATGAACATTCCACCCCTCTTTTTTGTTCTAATGTATGAGAAGAGTGTGAATAGTCAAGAACTACACATGACTATAAATATGTATGCTTGTATGAAGAAGAGGATGAACCATTGTTGAGATTAATATAAATTTTTTGGTTATGGTTACTTGTAATTTTTATGTTATTCCATATATGTGTTAATATTTTTAATATTTTGTTTAGTCCTATTTAAAGTAATCTAAATGCTCTATAAACCCTAAGAAAACTCTAGTTAATCTTAATTCTTATCTATCACATAATAATTCTTCTTTGACATGATTATGTTAAATATGAATTCTATGCACTATATTATGTGGTATAATCAAACTTAGTTATCCTCATCTTTAGCATGTTTTATTGTATCAAAAACCTCTACTAACATTCTCCCAAGGAAGATCTAAAGTACCCTATTATGCTTCTATAAGGATAGTGCCAAGATGGCACTTATTATATCATGATCAATAGATATCCCTATTTTGAGATAATATGTCCCAAGATTTTTTACTCATGAATGAAAAACACACATTTTATAATATTAAAAGATATCCCATATTCTTTGATTATTTCAAAGATCAATCTCATGTGATCTCAGTGGTCACTAGCCTTCTTGGAGAAAATTATGATGTCATCTAAGTAGACTAGTACCATTTAATTTATAAATCCTTGGAAAGCCATGTCTATTACTCTTTGAAAGATATCTTCAGAATTTAACAATCCAAAAGGAATATCCTGATAAGCATATGTGCTCCACTTTGTGTTGAAGGTAGTCTTGTATTAATCTTCTTATCTTACCACCACCTGGTTTTATACTGAGTACCCATCAAAAAGAGAAGCATTCTGAACCAACAAATATTTTAAAGAGTTACTCTATGGATGGTAAGGGTTAAATATATTTTAAAAATACACTATTTAAATCTTTAAATTCAACACACAATCTATTCTCCCCATTATTCTTCCTTACAAACACTAAGTTGGCTATCCATAGGAGTGATTGAGGGAAAGATGATATTGGATTCAATCAATTTAGTCAATTATTTCCTCATAAGATATTCAATTTTAAGGTTTATAGGCCTTTGATTTTGTGTAAAAAGATTAGAATTAGCCTCTAATTCTATAGTGTGTTAGTCTAGCTTGGGATGAAAACCTCTTAGGTCGCTATATTCTCAAGCAAATATGTTTACATATTATTTACAAATTTCAATGAAAGCCTTTTAAAGGTTGAGGAGCTTGTCTTTAGGGATAAGTAATCTTTTGTATTTCAATTCATTAGTTGAGATCATTTCCTTATCTTTCCTCGTGTGATCTCCCTCACATAAAAATCTTTCAAGGGTGACTAGCCCTTTAGAAATCTTGTTAGATATCAGTTGAATAATTTGATCCTCATATTGATGTTAGATTTTATACTAGTTCATTGAGGAAACTCTACTTCCTATTGTAAGAAATAAGTAATCTACTTGTCACTATCAAAAACCTACCAATGAGTTCATTATCTAGCACTGATGCTCTTACTACCACTTTAACATAGGTCTACACTATAGTCTTTTTCAATTACTTTGGGAGGTTAAATTGAGATCCCACAGCTACCTACCTATCAACATGATAATTTTAGATCTTTGGCACTACTTGGATGTTGAAAGCCACAAATTCCTCAAGAATGTCCAACACTCTATGTTTGTAGGATCTCATCAAGGGATTATTTATGATGTTCTGGCCTTTGACCTAATTCACTATCAACTCACTATCCCATTACACTTGAAATTAAGGACTATTTTTAATAATCAAAACTTATGCCCCAAAATTGGATGGGTGAAAATATTTAAAAATGAATAATTTTTGGGTTTTATACAAGTTTCACATGGAGAGTATGGTAATAATTTAGATCTATTCCACATTTGTCATATTCTATAGGATTTAAAATTATAAAAATTTGAATAATATAGGTGTATTATTGATATTTATTTTTTAGTTGGACTATAAATAACTCTAAATTATTTTAAATGGTCCCTAATTGCTTGATTCCCCTCTTACTAGCCCATTGAAGGCTATGGATAAGGCCCTCATACTCAAATGCATTGTAATAAAAATTGAATTGGAACCTGTAAGAATAGAGTTACTTATTATTTAAGGGAGATACTATCATTACAACTGCACCTACCCTATGTTTACTCCTTGGACCATAAAAAAGCAATTTCTATAAACCACTAGCATCTTTTTGTGGTCTAATGAGGGATGGCATGGATTCAATATCCTCATGTAAGTACTAAAATATAATGTCCCTTACTTCAATACCTTTTAAAGGGTCAATTAAATTATTTTCACCTCATAAATCATCCAATAACATATTGGGTATCTCTTTAGAATGAGTTTTTAGTTCTTAATCAACAAGGTGATCATCTTCATTGAAGATGGTGCAATTGATGTTTGAGCTATCTATGTGAAATTATGTAATAGGTTAAAATTTAATGGATACATTAGTCTCATACCTTATCCTAAAATCCATGTATGACCATTTTTCTACCAGATAACCCCTAGTTTTTACTATGAAAAATCTAGATAAGCATAGAACAAAATGAGGAGGCACATCTAGATTCAACACATCTTGAGCCACTAAAACACTAGGAAAATCATGTAGGGTCAAGTTAAATCCTTTGATGATATCAGTTGGTTTAGTGGAATATCCATAAATTTTCATAACTCCATTATATTAGGGTTCATACTTCAAACTAATTTTATCTTATATTGACTTTGGCATCACTGAAGTACTTTTTCTACTATCTACCATGTAGTTGTGTACCAAAGAGTCACCGATTATTACAAAAATGTAGAAGGGAGGATGCTTGACTAACTTATTTGATTTTCCTTCATTAATTCCTTTGGTTGCATTGGTGAGAACCATATTTTGCTTGCTTGGTGGCTTTTTAAAAACCTTGATCTTTGATAATCCTTCTTGAAGAATATCCACCTAACTAGGCATAGACAACATGTCCCACTTTGGTAGACTCACATTGGATTTCTTCATTTATTCCAAAATATTGATGGGTAAAATACTAACCTTTAGTTGTGATTTGGGATCCACAAATATGGATTTATACTTGTGAATTTTGGGGTATAAAGGTAGTCCCTTGGTTCTAATTCTTTGGAGTTATTAGAACCTTTGGATTAATAGTAGGTTATTTTGGATTTGATAGTAATGGAGTAATAGTAGAAGTCTCTTTGACTACTTCCTAGTTAACATCCATGTTTTTTTATTTTGAACCTTGTATTAGTTACCACTAGAATGTATTCTTGTATAAAATTAGCCTACTGATTAGATACATAACACTCTTCTTTCTCATAGTTAACCATTATAGCATTTAACTAGTTTGGTCCTTAATTAAGACATTGGCCTTGTCGAGGTTCTTCTGGTTTTGTAATCATAGGTACTTATATGTTCTAAGCTATAAGAGCTTGATTTTATCCATATCTAGTATCTTGATGCCATTATCTATTGAAATCTTGATTAAACTTAGTGTTTAGGATCATATATTGATCAAAAGACTAGTTCTAAGGCATTGTGCCCTCAACTTATTAACAAATGTTTTTATAATTAGGGACCAAACTATTATAGGTAATTGCATAATTTTTATTATAATTGTTTTGACTAACATAGTTAGGCTTCCCCTATCCTTGGCCTTGTTTTTGACCTTATCCATGGAAAATTACTTTATAGGGTGGCCTACTTGCTTGATAAGACTGCTATTGAGGTTAATATGGATCTTTAGTATGTCTATTAAATTGGGATTTATTCCTCTTCACATTCACCAATTCATTTTCAAAGGAATGAAACATGCTCTTAATCTCTTTGAAATTCTTGATTTCTTGGGAGTCACTAGAATGACAAATTGAAACCTTTTTCTACTTTGGTATAGGTATGACAGTAAGTGGTTACATATATGGGATGTCATCAAGGGGAGGAAAGATGATAAGAGGTGGTTGAATCTCAAGAAATAAAGGTATTAGTGGCCTAGGTGTGAGTTTACCATCTTGTAGTAGATATTTCTCTACTTTAATTGCCACCTCATAAGCATTTGGTAGTGTGTTTCTTCCCATAGACTGAGTCATTATTGCAATATCATTATAGAGGGATTTCAAATAGTAAATGAAAGAAAATTTGGAAGTAGGCCTAATAAAAACTAAGATCCTATCCCATGCCTTTTAGAACTTGGTATTGAAAAGCTACATAACCTCATGAGGATCCCTCTTGATTGTGGTTAATTGTTCTACAAGTGACAAGCGGTCACTTTTATCTTCAAATATCTTACAAAATGTATCACCTAACTGATCCCATGATATGATGGAATTAGGAGTAAGGTTTCTATAGAATTCCAAGGATTTATCTTTCAATGACTTAGACAAAAACCTAATGCCCACATTCTCCTTGGTGATGTCATGAACATTGTAGAAGTTGGCTATATCTCTAAGGTGCTCAGAAGGGGTTGTATATTGGTCTCCCATGAAGTAGGGAACACTTTTAAGAGCTATCACTTGGATATAACCATACTAAAAGAGGTTTATAAGACTATATCAATTAAAATCCATAAATTGAAAAGCTCAAGGGCCTACCATGGTAGTGAAAGGAGATAACAAAAAATCTTCTTGTAGAGGTAAACTTAGCAATTTATTTAGGAGGAAATATTCCTTTATATGGATGTGTATTAATAAATCTTAAACTTTTTATTGAGTTTAAAGGAAATTAAACACATTCAAAAGGAATACCTCTATAATATGATATTTTAGTCACCTTTCACATGAAATATAGTTATTACTCTGTTACCAAAATGTTGAGGGTTATTCAAAGTCACCAGATACTATTGTATGAAATCTATAACTGCTATAAATTGATCAAACTAGCATCAAAATTGACCAATCTTCTTTGAAAGTGGGTCCCACTAGGCATGCCATAAATTGTTATTAAATTATTTTTAACCCTTGGAGGGTGTTATTTAGGCTCCTTCCAACTAATCTACATAATAGGAGTAACATTAGGCTATGGGTATCCTATGGTGAGGTTGATCTTCGGGAGAAGGTCGATTTCCTCTTGATGGATTGCCTAAACTAATGCTTCTACTAGGAAAAGGGTTATAAAAAGGAATAAATGGGGTAATAAAAAAAGATAAAAGGATGATGCACTAAAATTAAATGAGACACCCATATAAGCTTCAAACCAACACTAGATTGGCATAAGATAATGTTTTCTCACACAATATCATAAACTAGCTAATTTACATGAGTATTTCATGAAATAGGCTCATCAAGAAATCAAGGAATAAAATAGGAATTTGTAATATTCACACCAAGAAACCATTAATTATATAAATAACACAAGTTCAAACTTGTAAATAGATTGAAAACACCTTAAAATAAGCAAGGAAGAAGGACAATTGTCATGGATGAATCTCCTTCATATATCCATCATGCACAAGCTTACTAAACATAAGTTAAAGGAAAGATATATGTAAAAATTGATCTTATTACTTCAAGAGGTAGTTATTAAATTTTTTTATAGAGTTTAGCCTTATCAAAAATGAGAATCTCTTATTCTTCTTTCTAAAATCAGAGAGTCTATCTAAAAAATTAGAGAACCCCCTTTACAATGGGGGAGAAATGGGAGATATAGGAGAAAGGGGAATATAGAGGATAAATATTCACTCAAAATCAATAAATGAGCTTCTAATATCCTTTAATGAATTCTCAACCATATTTTTATCAAATTAGGACTCATCTCCATTGACCAATTAACCTTCATTTATCCTAATAGCCTTTTATCCCTCTCATTGGCCAAAAAACATACTAGAATATGAGAAATTATGGAAGATGATGAGGAGAATTACATTGTCCATTTTCAATATCCACCAATCATATCTCTCATTTGGAAATTCTACACCACCCTCCACTTGATTTCCTCATAAGGAAAAAATCCTTGTATCCATGGACCTAGCAGAGCCATGAATATATCTACTTTAAGTGGTTATAGGTACCTATTTATTGAGGATATGACTATGTCAAAATATTATACACTCCTCTATAATCATAGCTCTACCCCTACATCGAAACCTAAAGATAGGTCCACTATAGACAAAAACAAATCCCATTTATTGATTTTCATATAGTCATCATTTTAATGAAGATATGCCATATGCTAAGCCTCATTATTTGTATTCATTAGGATTAAATAAACCTATTATACCTTTGAAAATTATGGTAACCAATAACTCATTATACGCATGCATCCTTATTTAAATAATGATGAAAATAGTTGTGAAACAACATTGCAACCTTATAAAACAAGTCTTGTAGGCTATATATTTTTGAACAAGAGGTCTAAACTTAGTTTTAATTGTGACCTTCAAACTTGAAATATCTACTTTGGCTTGAAATAAATCATATTTAGATCTTATCTCTATTAATTCACCCATATGGATTCACAAAATCCTTTGATCTGATGTGTTTGACTATGTGGCATCCTTTTCCAAATTTTTATCATATGTAAAAGTATGACTATCATAAATTTGGATACATGTCACCATTTTATGCCTATTAGAACTTGATTTGATTTTATCTATCAATACTTGATTTGGGATTCCAAAATTATGACAATTAGAAACACCACATTCAATATATGGATCTTACTATTAGTATTCATTTGATTTTTAATTTTGTGTGATGTGGTATCCTATCATGCAATCTAGGCTCTTTGACTTCTTGACCTTATTCGCACCATCAATCTACTTTACATGGTTAAACATGTTTTGCCAATCTTCAATTTATAAGATCAAATATGCATCATTGATATTTTAATTCACCATGATCTTGACACTTTTAACCATTGTATTCCATCTCATGATCCTCTAACTTTTTGACCTCATGTTTTCCATTAGATCTACTTTTGTACAATTTAACTCATGTCAATGATTTTGATAGTCTCACTGATTTGAGATATTATCCATGTGCCATTGATCTATGATTATATCAAGTGATATTTTTAAACTTGGAAATAGTGATTTAATTCTTAGGATCCTTTGAGGATTTTTAAATTTAAATGGCTACTTCCTATGGATTTTATTTGATGTCCCTAGGCACGTCTCTTACTGTTAGATCATTTTTTAGGTTTATATCTTGAGATAGAAAACTCATGAAGATACCAAATTTTTAGGGGACATTTAAGTCATGAAAAAATAATTTTCATGTATTTATTCAAATTTTAAATACCTCCCAAATACACATATTAAATATGTAATCAAACTGATATGTTCCTTCTTGCATGATGTGCAACGATGGTTTGGTTCTCTTAGGCTTGTGATAATAATATTTGGACCTATAAAGGCTCTAATAAACCTTTAAGACTTTGATAAAACCTAATTTATGCCCCTTGGATGCCATGAACACCATGTAAACCTTCTAGATCCTTTCACTTGTAATTCTAGACCTATTTCTAGACCTATTTCCCAAAATCAACAAATTCACCTTAAGACTTGCTTAAAGTGTTTCAAAAGATTTAAAGTGACATGGGATATTCATCTTCCATAATTGGATTAATTAAATCAATAATAAATCTATTTAGGCTCTCACTTCACATTAGTTACTTTCTAGAATATTACACTACATCCATCCAGGCTAAATCTTCATATGTAAGCTAGTTTTGGCCAACACTAACATTTATATCAAATATGAGCATGTGTAATACAAGTATATAAGTCTTAGAAGGTTTCTTTAAGATTAATGTGTTTTTTATTATGAATTTTATAATAATAGTGGGTGTTTTAAGATGCCCTAATGGGTAAGTGGATGTATGGATGGGCAACATAAGATGCCCCAAAGTCTAAAGGGATATGTGGATGGGCATCCTAAGATGCCCCAACATGTGAGGTGGAGTGAGGTAACATTGAAAAATTAGAATGATTTGTATTGGGTTGGTAGGTGCATTTGGAAAAAAGGTAAATGTGTTTGTTTTTTAGATTTTAAGGATGTTAAATGTGACATATGATGTCTAAGATAGGTATGAAGAGGTAAAGGAGGTAAAGGAGGACCAATATGATATGATTTGGAGTAAGGATTTTAACTAGGTATTCTTTTGGTTTATATGACTTAAGAGGTTGAGTAACTATAGATACAATAATATGTTTAAAGTTATTCATGTTATCTACCATTCCTTATTGGTGTAGGAAGAATGATCAATTTTGGTTTGAACAACATTAAAAGATAAGATATAGGTATGGGATAATTGTTTTTAATCATTAGGTAGTTTGTGTTTATGTAATTATGGTTCTTGAGATTAAATTTGAGAAGCTTGAATATAATCATGACAACATTATTTTGTGAGAGTATCAAGATTTAAATATGGACCATGCAAGGAATAAAGAAAAATATGGGTAATATGATGACAAGGCTCATGAGAATCACCTATAGTAGCATTATTCCAAAAAAAATTATTAGGATTGTACCATTTTAGAGTAGGTTTGTATGGGTCAAAGTTCATGGGTTTAGAGGGTGGAAATTTCTTCTTCAATTGTTCTAGACTCAAGGGAGGATTAGTTGGGTTAAAATTGGTTGAATTGGATACTCCATTTTGAGGTTGGGGAGGCTTAGATGAATCAATATTATGATAAAATGTTTTTAAATGTTATTTAGTAGTTATTTAAGGTGTTTAAAATTGATTCATAAGAAATTCTTGACTTTTTTCTTGGTCTAAGGCTTCTTCTAAAGTTTTAGGTGAAAATATTCAAAATTTGTATTGAAGGGGAGATTTAAGATAAATAACAAATAGTTTCAAAATATTATCATCATTAATGTTATGGTACACTTTGTGAGATATATACTTCAATCATTTGATGAAAGTGTGATAAGATTCATTAGGAAGTTGTTTGACATTGATAAACTGGCTAAGGTAGTTTTTAGGAAAGTCATCATGTTGGAATTCCTTCACTAGAGAATTGACTAAATCCTTTATTTGTGAGATGTAATGTTTAGGAAGTTGGTTATACCATTAAAGTGCATCACCATAAAAGGTTTTGGCTAAGATCTTGGTGATAGAAAAGGTGTTAGTTTGGACCCATTTTGTATAGAGACTACCAAAAGACTTAAGAAAGATAGTAGAGTCCTTAGTCGCATTATATGTGATAGTTGGAGAAATTTTTCCAATATCTATGGATGTAATGAATGGGGATAAAGGTTAATTTTGAAGATGTTTAAGCCTTTTGTTATTCATTGGAGGTTGAGGGATGATATTCCCATTGGAATCTCTAAGAGGAGGAGGGATAAATTTTGATTTGGTTGAGACATGATTACTTGAGGTGGTTGACTAGTCATGTTTAATAAATGTTTTAGCATGTTCATCATTTGAGAATGATTAGTTTTTTTCATGATGTTCATTTTTTCAAATGTGTGTGCCATAATTTGAGTTGTGTCGATTTGTGCATTAGTATTTGAAGGTGGGGTATTAGTGTTGGTGGGAGGGGAATTATTTGGTGGAGGATTCCAAACATTGATATTGGGAGAAGGATTATGATTAATGACATAAACTACATTACATTATGTAGTGATTGGTTTTGGATTAGATAAGATGAAGGAATAAAGTGAATAGTTTCATCTAAAGTAATAAAATAAGTGAGGTTATGATATAAATAATTGATTATGCAATGTTCTTGACTAAGTGAAGCATGAAAATATGTCATAATTATGAAATAAGACTAGATAATGATATAAGAAATAGATGAAAAATAAAAGAGATTGAAAGAGACACATAAGAGTACAGAGTCGACTGGGTCAACTTAGTACAGGAAACTAATGTTGAAAACTACATAGAATTGATAGTGTAAACCTAATACTGAAAATAAAGGCTAAAAAAGTGTATAGAGTTGATAGGGTTGACCTAATATAACAAAAAAGGGCTCAAAAAGTGTACAGAGTTGATAGGGTCAACCTAATACTAGAAATAGGGGCTAAAAAAGTGTATAGAGTCGATAGGGTCAACCTAGTACTGTAGGCAGGGGGAAAATAGATAATTTGTAAGAGTCTATGTTGAGAAAATGACTATGTACTGAATCAAGAAAATTTTTTAAATTAATTTTTAAAGTAATAAATGAAAGGAAAAAACAATCAATTGGGTCAATGAGGTTGATCCAATTGAGGCACATAGCCAAAACCTTGCACCAGCATTAGCCAATGCAAGTTTTTATAATAAAACATATAATTGTGCAAAGATCAAGTAATTAACTTGGAAAATAAAATATTAATAAGTGGTTAACCTAAATGTTTTTATATTATTAGAATATGATTTTAGATGTGATAGGGAGCTGATTGTAAGCGAAGAACTAGAAATCAATCTATAGATGGTTTTAGAATGTTTAAGTTAAAAGGGATATATATTGTCAATGGTACTAGCTTGGTATTAATGCCTACCCCCTCAATTTAAAAACCATAGTGATAAGGTAATGGTGTTCTTATACAATATATACCATTAAAATTGTGTCTATACTTGGCCAGAAAACCAAGTCAACTTCCTCCTTAGTGATGAAATCCAAGTAGGTAGGCATTGGGTAGAAAATTATGAAAGTGCATTTTAATATTTTATGATTTGTTAGTGTTTTTATAAAAGATAAAAAATAGTTAAAATAAATATTATATTTAAAAACCACCTAATTAGAATATGTGATCTATTATAATCATGCAAGAAACAAAAAGCGAAAGTGTGAGATAATTACTAGCATGTAAGTGTTAATTATAACTTTGAAATATAGTATAGTGTCATATTAGAGGATAACGTATGCACATATTACATACTAAATTTGATAGTGTCACTACTATAATGCAAAATCAAGGGTTTGGAAAATAACTATGTCAATAGTGTCAACCTAGTTTTCTAGATAAAAGATAGAATATAGAACTATGTCGATAATGGCAACCTACTTGACTATATAGGGGTAATTTTATAGATTATAAAATATGAAAAATAGAATTATAATGAAGAATAGAAATGATAAAGAAGTATAGAAAGGAAAATTTATGGGTTGGAGGATGAATAGGAAAATAAGATTTCTTTTGAAGTACCTTGATTTATACTTGCAAATTTTGGCAATTGGGTCGATTGGGTTGACCAAGTTCTGTAGTTTCTTGTTTACTACAAAATTGTAAAATGTATCATGTCAATAGGTTCAACCTAGTATTATGATATTGAAGTCTATAAATTTACATATTCAATATATTTGGTCTAGTAGTTTGATCTAGAAGTTTGGAAATGTACAGAGTCAATATGGTCAACGTACTATTTTGATCTGGAAGTCTGAAAGGGTAGTATGTTGATAGAGTCGACCTAGTAATCTGTACCTAATGAAAAAACTACACAAATAGAATATATTTTTATTAATGTGATTGTGTGTTAAACCTTCCCATAAAATTTAGAGATATATCAACATTATCAACCCAATATTGCAAATATACAAAAATAAAATGATAAAATAATGAAAAATGTGAGATAAAACCTAAAAAGGTTAGATTCATGTTGGGTTCACTAGAATGTATGTAATTAGAAATGAATCATGTCTATAAATCAATCCTAACTCATATAAGATAGATCATACCATACACTTCTAATTGGGGACACATTATATAATTGGTAACATGACCGATATGGGAATCCACTAGACCTAATTAGGGGATCTCTTATCACAATACATAATGCTAAGGAGGGTTCCAAAGCTTCAAGTTAAGAAAAATTATTCAATAACCCCAAGAGATTTCTATGTTTTATATTTACTAAAGTAATAATAATTAAAATCTAATCTAGTGCTCACCAAAGCTTATGCCATAAAGTGGAGGTTGTATGCAATTCAAATTCCATGATGTGCATGAATTAATCTTATATCAGATAAGATAGAGCACACATACACTTCTTATTGGGGATACAATTTTCAAATGAGAGTATGACCAATATGGGGATCTACTAGACCTGATTAGGGGATCACTTGTATCGTTTATCATAACACATCATGCTAGGAAGGGTTCTAAATCCTACAATATAACATAATCACACAAAAAATCTATTAGAGTCCTATGATTTTATGTTCACTTATGTAATAAGAAAGAAAGTAAACTATTCAAATAAAAAGAAAATTAAACTAATCTAGTGTGCACCAAAGCTTATGGCACAAAGTGGGGGTTAGAATAAAACAAATAAACAACTAAATTAAACATGCATAGGGGACATATACTCATGTCAATGTATATAGAATCCTAATACATGGAAGTGAAGAATACATACTTCATTATCTATCTATTCTTACAAGTGAGAAATAAAGTTAGGAATACTTAGCTTTGAAGATGAAACTACCAATTCTCAACCTCTCCCTTGGCCAAGGTGCTTTGAAAGATATTATTGTGGCTTGTAAGGATAACCAAGATAAATCAGATCTAGGCTACATGACCTACCTAAGCATCCAAAATACTTATCCACAAGACAAGATCAAAGATCTAAAAGAAAGTATTAAACTTTAAAGCTTTACTCCTCAAGTAGAATGGTCAATAAGCAGATGTTTGTTAGTACTTCTTCACTTAATGCTTTTCTCTCTTTTGACTCTTATAAAATTGTGGTAAATGACCTTATGTATATAGTAGTATCTTTCCTAAAGACCCATTTAAACGTGTTGGCTATACTAAGTCAATTGGGTCAACCTAGTACATTCTTAAGCTAATTTCTAAACTCTATGTTATGTCAGTTGGGTTGCAAACAATTCAAAATAGCTAAAGTGTCCCCAGAATACACTAGGTTGACCTAGTGTATTGAATAGGTAAAAAGGTAAATAAGGAAATAAATGAAGGAATAAATAATGATAATGACTGGAATGGATAGGAAAGAGAAGAATAAGCCTAGAGTTCATGGTTTTAAGGAGCTAGTGTGTAGATATCAAGTGGTAAAAGGAATAACAATCTTATGAAGCACTGATGGTCTACCCACCCCTTTCTTGGTACACCCCTTAAGGCATGCACTCAGAGATATTGAGACTTGATAGGTTCCTGGAAGATATAAATTTTTAGTAATCAATAAATTGTTTAAAATATTATGTGTATACATATGCCCTAGCTGAAGCTCATCACGTGATACATAAGTGCAATATGGGATGGTACTTCAAAGATAGAACATGATAACACACAAAATTGATGCTAATTATGGTGTAATAAGAAATAAATAAGATAAATGAAAGGAAAAAATTTAAAAACACATACTTTTAACTTAACTCTATGTTGTAGATAAAGAAGAAGATTAAAAGGAAGTGAAGGCATCCAATGTAAAGCACACTAGGTGAACTTATAAAAGTTAGTGAAAAAATAACCAAAAATCAAAATTTTTGGAAGATAGATATATGATATCATAAAATAATCTCTATGTGACCATGAATCTAATGCATTTTACAATTTACAAAATGGATGACCAGAAACAAAGATATGATCAAAACAAGGAATCTGAGGAAAAATAATTGAGAATTTTGAATTTTGAAAAAGTGGTTTTAAATAGGAAAAATAGGAATCATTTTGTTATTTTGATTTTTAAGAAAGGATAAAAAGATCTCTCGAGAAAAAAGATGATAAGATGGTGAGAGAATGACATGCTAGGTAAGAGAGAACCTCAACAGTGAGAACAGGTGTACTATAGGCATGCAATTAAGAATCTCAAACTAGTTTTTGAAATTTGCATTGATTTAAGTGAATTTTTAGTAAATTTTGATTTTAAGAATTTATACTTATTAAAAATGAACAAAATTAGGTTATAAGGGTAGTAGATAATAAGATGAGAATTGGGTTAGAAAGAAACAAGAAAAAAGTAATAAAAAGACAAAGTTTTAGTAAAATACACTAGGTCAACACACTGAACCTATTAGGTCGACCAAGTCAACCTAGTAGGTTGAATTGGGGTAAAAATCCATATGGTCAACCTTGTAGGTATAGGTCGACCTAGTGTATTATGGCACATTGAAACTAAGTGAAAAGGTGTTCAGTTAGTTTGTAAGGGCCAAAATGAAAATTAAACATAGTCAAGAAGAAGATAAGAGGAAAATTAAGAAATTTAGGATAAAATAAGACAAAAATAGAGAAATTTTGATCAAATTAGGTTGACTAAAGAGTCAAAATAAGCATAGAAAAGCATTTAGAAAGGTTAAAGAGGGCTAGAATAGCCTAAAATGACCAAAGAAGGGTAAGATGCACAAAATTAGGATAAAAATGAATAGAGTATGCTTGTTTTTTATTAAATATATAATTTATAAAGAATGTATTATGATTATACATGACATGGAGGAACTAATACATCCTTTATTATTTATTGATTATAGAGATAATCATGGTTCTAGAGGTTACTAGATGTGTCATGGTTGCTAGATTTGTTAGATAGGTTGACAGATGGAGATAGAGCTAAATTAGTAGCAATAGGTCTAGGAGGTATAATGGATATGTGCAAAACCCCCCTCAGTGTGAATGTGTTGGTCACGTTCCTTAGTTTTTGGGAATGGTTGACCAACAAATTCAAATGGGAGGTGAATGGGGATGTGATCAAGGTGGATATCACACTAAAGGATATCCATGCCATCCTCAAAGTGCCCATAGTATGAGCACCATTGATTGTAGGGATACTAGATAACATAGATAAGAGGAAAAACTTATCCATGTGGGATTCAAGCTCATAGATGATATTGATAGGATGGAGAGTGAGTATGGATGATGTGTATATATCATAGATTTTGGATCTCTAAAAGGTTCTGATAGGCCTTGTGACATAGTGAGTGCTCTATCACAAGTTGGATGGCAAGGTACTAATATACATGATAGCCTTGAGTAAGATGATGATGGATGAGGGATTTATAATACGATCTAGGCTTTGTCATCTATGTCTAGCTTATTCATGATCTATTTGAGATGTAGATCAGATGACATAAGACCATGGGATTTATCAAACTATTGATAGCATGGATATATGAGAGATTTCCTATGTATCAACCAGCTAGGTTACCCCATTTAATCGATAATAGGTCACCTTAGGTGAAGAGATGGATGGAGGACTAGGTAATATGGGCTATGCCCCACATTATAGCATAATAAATGGTGAGATGAACTAATATAGTATGGTGACCATATGAGTGGCTAGTGACTACATAGTTAAACTAACACTAAAGAGGAGAGAGGTGATAGGGAACTATACATGGTGGAGAGAGACACATCTGATAGCATGGGTGCTAGGATAGATGGGTGTACCACATTTAGTGACATCAAACTCATGCCCAAGTAGTGGACTCAGCCTGTGAGATAGCCATGATGGAAGAGGGGACTTGAACCATTGATAGTGAGACTAACATAGAGGCCACATCAAGAGTGACCATGGACTAGTCAGGTATGATGAGGTGTAGAAAATGAGGAGGTAGAGGTAGGGGCATAGATACTAGATTTACCACCACTAGTTCCATAAAGAGATGAACTATGGTCACTAAGGACATGACAGTGATGGAGGTAGGAGAAGAGAGAAAATAACATCATCATCCTTTGTGATTTAGTAGAGGAGATAGAGGAGAGGATAGAGAGATCACTGAGATGGAGGATGAGATAGATGTGAGCCATGACAGTTAGGTTTAAGTTAAGGAAGTGACCTATATAAGAGGTATGAGGAGGATGCACAGATGGGAGACTATGATAAGTATTCACATATATGGTGAGATCATATGAGCTAAGACATAGATAGGTATATTATGATTAATTTATTGCTTAAGTTTTTATTTGGTAGATAGATAGAGAGATATTATTAAATATGACAGTGATCTAATGTCCGTCTAGTGTGATGTTACAGGTTTACCTAAGGATGATGAGGAAATATTCAAGTCCCTAGTTAGGGGAGAACTCCATGACATTCTAGATAAGACTTTATAGTCATATGACCCCATAATACTGGAGGATCTAAGTGTACCATCTACCCCAACTCATTTGAAAACTAACTAATCCATTTGGGGTACTATGAATCTTTAACAACCTTCTCTTGCTATATTCCATTCTCCCTATCTACACATAGTTAGATGTTTGCCTTTAGGTGACCTAAATAGGGGTTCGAGATAGTTATTTAAGTGTGGAGGTAATATAAGACCTTTTCTATCACCTTTTAATTAGGATGTTATGCATGACAGACCTTATGAAATGATAGATTACCAAGGAAATAATAAAGGTCACTCTAGGAGTATTAACTGTGATTTTAGGCTTGCCTACCCATAAAATACCAAATAGAGGGTAAGGAGCTTTTACAAAATGACATATAGATTATTTGACAAGGTTTTGAAAAACACAATTGAGTGAAAATTTCTATCTCTAACATGGGTCAAGCTTGTGTAGAAGGTGGACTTAAGGGAATGAGTGTAAGGTAGTTATTAAGAAACCTAAATATGCCTCTTGAGCCATTAATATTAGACGATGAGTTTTATATGTTTGAGCCTCAAGTGACCATTATCTATATGAAAAATCAATGCATGCACATGTGATTAGTTAATATTATGGTGAAAAATATCACTAGATAGCATTAGTATCATCTGGTTTAGGTTGATATGCAATATCTTAGACCTTCAAGCCCATACCCTATCCGTAAATAGGTTAAAATCAACACCTATAGCCAATCATTGACCAAGATAGATAGTGAGAATAAAGATCTTGGTTAAGCAAGACAAAGGATGAGATATGGGTTTTAAACCAATGATAGTTTATACCAAAGTATTATATGTACCCTTATAAATTCATTCTACGCTTAATTAACTCCTTGAAGGCCCTAATGTCATCTACAACCCTGTATACGGAAAGACAGGCAGTGAGTTAAGAGTAAAGTTTATTGGTAATAAAAGAAAATATGTTTTATATTTTGGCCTATAAAAAATGGAAGGTGACTCCAGGGGACTCTTAACCATTCCCAAACATGTTTTAAGGTTTCATTTCAAACTTCATACACCTACAGGAAAATCTATCCTAGTCATCACCCAGGAAAGGTTTAGTTTGAAAATCTAAGGTGTAGGGTAGATGAGGAGTTCAATTTGGAAATTAAAATTGAAGGGAAACCTAAATTATCATGGTGTTGATGTTATAAATCCCTTCCAAAAGATAAATAAGCCTATAGGACCCCAAAACCTTTTCACTCAGCCTAAATAGGGTATACTCAGGGTTGAATGTCCCATGATGTGTGAGGGGATTATGAGAGTTTGAAGAATAAGTAGAGGTTAAAACATATCAATGAAAATAATATAAAATTTTTAAATTTACATGATAGATAAATTATCAAAAGAGAGTCTTAAAACAAGAAAAACTTAGTCAATGTTTTAAACCCTATAGGTAGTCTACCTGAAAAGGTCCAGTCTTGGTTTTTTTAGGCTTTGGAGGGCCAAAAATTGGAATCAAGTAATGAAAATTTATATGGAGCCTCCTTATGACCTAAATAAACCCATAAAGTGGTTTTTTGTGTGGAAATAATAGGTAATTTCCCCTTATTATCTCAAATAAGGGGCACTTTTCCCCTTGCATTGACCCTATAATCTTGAAAAAAAACCAAAAAATGAACCAGATGGCTTGGTATCTTGTCAATAGGGTTATATGATTTTAAATAGACATGAAATAACATGAATAAAATTTATATAGGGTTATAAATCAAATAGGGTTCCCTATGTAACTAGACCTACAGACAAACCCAATTAGGCATGAACAAGCCTAACTCCAAATAGGGGGTCTATTATATTTTCAGCTCTTGTAAAGCATTCCAGTGACTTAGATCATATTCATAAAGGTAAATACAAAATTTTTAAGCTATCACATAGGTATATAAGGTTACCAAAAATTTCAAACCATGAAGGTTATAGATATAACCATTACGCATGGTAAAACCTAAGGCCAAATGAATTTTCATCTTCATTTATATCTTGAGATAAGATTTACATACTTTTTAGGCATGTGTATGTGACATATAAAGAGGTGTATATACTCTCAATTTTTAATGGAAACTATCAATAAGCCATTTTTGGAGTTGAGGCACTTAGACCCTCATAAAATGCATAGAAATGACATGAGTGACTAGCTTAGAATGCTTGGAACTCACATGAGGTTATGCATAAGAAGATAAGTTATTTGGAGATGATGTAGAGGGTCCTTAAGAATCCATAAGTGTAATTTTTATAGAGTTCCAATTTATATTATTTATGTACAAATTTTAATACTAGAAATGACAAGAAACCTTCACAAACCCATCTCTCAGACACAATGTAGGAGATATTGAAAATAGAGTATCCAAATGTAGTGTAAATTCCATGAAACTAATTGAGGATGAAAAAATACTCTCCAAGGTTCCTCTCCATGTGACTGACGTATACTACACTTGTATAGATGGTGAAAAATAGGGTTCTTTTTGACTAATTTGTCTATTTTGTAGGTTTGAAAATGTTTCAAAAGATGAAATAACCTTTAAAAGGCAAATTGAGACTTTTTTTAAGTCTCCATGACAATTTTCTAAGGTATATAAACTCCTAAGTGTGTCTGTTATCTTCTCCATCTTAGCCAATCCAGTGAGTAGACAGTGAACACTTAGTTAAAAAGAGGGAATCTCTAATTGGGAAGAATTTTAAGGTTTGTTTCATAAAATTTATGAATTGGATAGTCTTGAAAAATGTCATTCCTCCTTGTGCATGGATTAGATTGTATAATTAGAATTTTTTGGTTTCCATGTGTTAGAGGAGCATGAAAAGGAGTCATTTTGTAACTATTTGAGATGATTATGCATGGACAAAAGAATATGAGTGGTTTAGGACCACTCTAATTGATGTGAGGTCTTTTTAGTAACCCCTCCCACTCAATTCCATCATCAAGGTTGACCATATGTACATATGAGGTAGTTTTGTGAAGACAAATGATGAAGGTAATTTCTTATACAAGCACAAGGGACTCTACTCCACTTATGAAGGAGTTAAATAAGTTTCAGAGACATTTGTATTTTATTATATTTTAGGACCTATCTCATACTAAAATCCATGTTTATGTACCTCCTTTTTTTTTACAAGTGTCTTAATGACTCTTGAGCTTCCCCTTCTCTCTCTCCTCTCATAATTGTTATAAATATTAGACTTTTTGGCATTGTATTTCATGCTCCACCTGATTATGGAAAGTGCATACTTAATTATACACATTTTGATCAATAAAATGACTAAGTGTTACCTCTTACATGACTATACTTAGTGTGTTTACTTGAATGTGTGATCTTGTATAAGTGAAGACTACAGATTCCTTAGCATGTTGCTCATTTGTTTCACCTATTTGCATCTTCTTCTTAAAGGGCATGTGGTGTGTTACAAGAGATGCCAAGGTTTAAGTGATAGTTTTTTCATTAGTGCCCTCATAGGCCTCTTTTCTAGTCTTCTTAGATTTGTACATTCATTTATAACCCCATAATGTAACATTGATGCAAGTAGTAATTGATTGGAGAGTGTATGTTCTAGTTGTATTTTGATTTAAAGGGTGAGATACTTATGGTTAGATGCCATAAACATATATAGTGTATCACCTCCATTAGAGTAGATTTGTTTTAGTTATCCTTCTCTTTTTTAACCCCCTCCAAAAAAAATATAGCAATAGGTTTGAGATATAGTGATACATCAAGGGGAACTAACCCCTCATCTAGAGATCCACCTCCAATTTTGGACACCCAAAACCTTGAGGTGGTTCCATTGTGCCACTTTAATGAGGAATGACTTATCCTCTCCTTAATGGGTTCAAGTTCAAGTGATAACATAACCATATCTCATCTTAATGAGCTTAGTGTATAAGAGTTTTGTGATTCTCTATCCTTTCCTCAAGAGCCACCAAAGAAGCCATTCAAAGTCCCACCATCTCTCTATTCAAGAAAGAACTTATTTTACTAAAGATACAAGTGGATCTTGCAGTCATGAGTGAGATTGTAGAGGAAAAATCAAGTGCCTATGATGAGGAAAATAAGATAGGCAACCTAATTCATAGGGATGAGCATGTTTTAGCTTTCAACTTGAAATATTTTGATGAGAAACAAAAGGACAACATTCATGAACCTATTATGGAGGCCAAGGGTAGTTTGAGTGATTCAAAATATCAATGAAAACATTTATTCTTGGAATTCTTAAGTGAAATGGAGCAACTTAATGTTTTAAATTTGCTTGAAGAGGAAAATCCTCTAGTTGAACATAAGGTAGACCTTGAATGGACTATTATAAGTCTATTATACATAAATGAATAAGAGGATAAAAATTGAGAACTAGAGGTTGGTCCACTTTAAGATGAGGTGTTAGTTTAGGATAGCCCTGATATGTTGGAGCTAGAGGAAAGCACATTAAACCTTGAGTAGGATAAATGTAATGTGTTAGACCTTGGATGGTCAGATCAACTCTAACTTTTGGTTGAAAAATAAGATGAAATATTGAATGATGTTGATGAAGGAGCCATCTCAAATGCTTAAGAAATGTAGTTTGAGAAGCATACAAGTGAAGAGCCTGAAGAGTTATGGCAGTAATTAAATGCCATAACCAAAGAATTTGAAGAGGTTAAGGGACATGTCCTTATTCTAAAAAGATATGAAAATTTTTATCTAAGAATGAATAGTCCTAATTTTCACAAGGATAAGGTAGAATACCAATGGTATTTTTGAACCATCAATTGAACTAAGTGCAGTTGCTCCCAAGAGCTTGAATGAAGTCTTCATGCAAGAATTTCTCAACAGTGATGAGAAACATCAAGCGAATGATCCTCTAGTCCAACATGAACCAACATCAGATGACTTAGACTAGAATGTCTATATTGGAGACTTGTTTTTTTCATTTCATCCATTGGAGAGCATGTCAAAAGGATTGGCCATCAAGCTCCCTAGTTCACTAATTATGATACCTCCAAAGCAAGGTATTTTCCATCTTGATTTGTTATAAGTGAATGATACTCATATTTTTACATTTGATATAGGAGGGAGGTGCTTGTGAATTATTGTATAATATTATATATATTAAATTAGGTTCATTATTTTCTCTAAGTGCCTTTATACACATTTATTTAGTAGGTTAGTTGTTTTTCATTTATCCAAGTGCTTGCATGCACTTGCCTTTATTTATTATTTTTATTATTGTACCTTTTACTTCAAGAGGAGGTTTAGAAAAGGTTCAACCTTTATTTCATATTCAATGTAGTTTATTGAACCAAAGATGATAATCCATGCCTAATGGATCAAACAAGGCAAAAGGTTTGGGTTCTCAAGCATAACAAGCATGCTTCCCCAAGATGTCACCAAAATTTTTGGCCCACATACATACATTTGTCTAAGGAGGTATGTGGTATAAAATACATACAAGGCTTTGAAAAAAGGATTAGAGTTCCTATGGAAAGAAGGACCAAATGTCTTGAGGATAAGATCATGTTTTTGCAAACATTTTGAAACACTTTAAGCTAGATTAAAGTGTAGATTGATTGATATTTTAGGAGCATGTCTAGATTTTAAGGTAAAGGGTTTGAACATGTTTTCATGGTGTTTGAGTAGTTATTAGAACAAGCTCAAAAGAGCCTATAGGCCTAAAGGCTTAGTTAGTACTTGTGAGTTATTTTAGGTATTTTTCTAAAGCACTGAGTTTTCTTTTAGGGAAATTTCTTCCAGAATTGGGCTATGTGTTGGATTATTTTTAGGGAAAATGTTCAAAAATAATTTCCCCAAAGATAAATTTATTTTGTGAAAATTTTCCACAATAAAAGATAAGTCTATTTTTTTTCAAACATTTTGTTCAATAAAAAAGGCCCATAGACATAATTTTTCATATAAAGTGTCCACGATAAGGTTCAACGGAAACAACCCAAGAAATTTGTGATCTAGAAAAAAATGATGGGCATGCAAGTATCAAGTTTAGGCCATGACAAAAAACCATTTCATTATAAAAAGTGGTAGTCATGCAAACATCATTGATTATCATGTGGACATATTTTACATTCACATGAACATCAAAATAAACCTCATCAACTAACTCTATGGTATTTAAATTATGATGAGAATTCAAATATAAATGATGGTCTCATGAACATATTTGATGGTCATGTTGATGTCAAACTTAAGACAACAAAAAGCTATTGTGGTTTAAATTTTATGGTCACACAAATGTCAAATATGGTCATGCAAATGACAAATTATGGGAGTGAACATGTTAAATTTGAGCTCATGAAGTATTTATTTGATTTCAAATAATGGGTCCCAAAAAATGTAATGGTTGGTATTTGATTATGCATCAAAGATCTATATCATGTGGGAGGTCAAAGAGTCTAAAGGGTCCCTCCAAGTAGATCTAGTGGTTAGTAGTAATTCATACCAAGGAAAATAAATAGAGTGAGATGATTCAATGGTTCAATAGGTTGAATCTACATTCAATGGACAATGGTTAGGATCAAGGCTAGGATATTTTTGATAAAGGTAGATGGGGTGAGTTTTTGACCTAAACAAGGCTGATGTAGAAGAACTGAGCTCAAATAGAATCCTAAGTTGAAATAGGCAAGGACAAAACATTATCATTCAATCTTTATAGATGTAGAATAGGTCTTTTAAACCTAATACAAATCAAATGTTGGCATCTTATTAATGAAATGAGACATTGTTCTCCATGATGCACATAGGTAAAATAGGTCCTTTTGGACTTACCATAAGTAAGTTGCTAACTATTTAAATGATATAAATTCATCCAAGTGGAGATATTAAGTATGGGAAAACCAATATGATATTATTTTTCAATCAATAATGGATTAATGTTCAAGTTTTGTAGTAAAAATCATGCCAAGTCATATATATGATAGGTAGGTTATCCACTTAAACCAAACATAACATGGTTTCACCAGGCCCAAGGATATAAGGACCTTATCCTCATAATGAATCCAAGTGAAAAATATGGTGAGGTTCATATAGAATATTTGGGAGCTTGGAGAGGTAGATAGAATATTCAATGTTTATCAATGCCTTCAAAGATATTTTCTCCTTGCAAGGATCATGACTCATCATATAAAAAGAGCTCATCTTCTAATGCACTTTTCTTAGCTAATGAGAAGAACTTAAAGACTAACTAGAGATAATGATGGATAAATTTTTATGGTGGAGTAGTCATGATTGGACAAAAATATGGTGGAGAATCCCTTAAAATCTATAGCTCATTAATTTTTCTTGAAATATGCTCCCTCTTTTATCTTCTTTCCTCCTATATTATCACATTATCTTCTCCATTGTAAAGGGTTCTTAGATTTTATAATTTTCATCTTTATAAGAAATAAGGATACTCATTGAGACTCTTTCAAAAGGGTGCTCATTTGAATAGGATAAACCCTATCAAAACATTGTTAGAACTACCTCTTAAAGTAATACGATTGACTCTTTGCCTACCTCTTGCCTTTGATTAGTGCTTAAGTATGCTTGTGAATGATGAATTCATAAAAGATAATCTTCCTAGTTTATTGTCATTTTTATTTCCTCCTTGCACATGTTTTCAAGCTATTGTAGGTATAGATTAGTGTTTTGTTTAAACCTCTTCCATGAAATACTTATGTAATTAGTGAGATTTGGGGGTTGTGTGAGCTATGGTCATATTATGTTGATCTAAGGGTTAAAGATTTTATGAGTGTCCATTTAAGTTTGGTATATCACTGTGGTAAACTTTATTAGGAGCCCTTATCCCCTTTCTAATCATTTTCCTTGTGTAAGAATTAGTTTTAGGTGAGCATCAAGAGTAAGCCAACTTTTTTTGAAGGTCCAACCCCATTATAGTTGACCCACATCTTAAGTTCATTCCCATTATGTAGATAAATTATAGGGAGCATAAAAAAATCTCTCCAAGGGTGTATATTGAGTCCATAATAGGAGTTATCTTTGATCTCACTCAAGGATTTACTCTACTGCCATCTAGGCAACCACAACTTTGCTAGAGATTTCTTAAATCACCTAAAAATGAGTATTTGGACAATAGGATTTTATTTCTATTTATTTTATTTTCTCTTCTCATTTTTTTGAAATATCTTAATTCTGGGTTGGTAATACTATGTCGAAAAAAAAGTCAAAACTATAGATTTTTCAATCTAGGTCTTAACCATAATAGGTTCACCCAAGTAAACCCATAAACCATTTAAGATGTGAAATTTATATTTGGATTCAAGTGAATATTTTTAGTGGTCCAATATTTTTACCCAAAATCAACCTAAAAAAGAAAAAATCTAGGACACATACATCAGTTAACAACTTTCTAAATGGACTTAAACATAAAATATAATGTCATAAACAAACATAGGGAATATTTATGTTTTTTTTTTTTTTAAAAAATTAATGGATTTTTTTTCCTAATTAATAAAAAAGTTTGGAGTAAATTAAATTAGTAAATAATGTGCAATAATTAAACCATTAATTTATGTAAATAGATTGTATTTTTGCCTTTTTGAAAAATAGGAATAAATGAGAGAAAATATGACTTAGCTTATTCTGAGTTGTTTGGTGTGAGATAGGGTCTAAGAATTTAGGTATAGGACTAGGAAAGTGTTATAAATAGGTTCTTAAACTTCATTTTTAGATTAGATAGAAGTGGCAAAAGTGGGACAGTCTTTTGTTCAGTAGTATAGTCATTTTCCATCATTGTTTTCTAGGCGATCTAATTTTTTTGGGTTCTACTCAGTAGGTCTGTGTTACCTTGTTAGTGAAATATCTAAGCCCAAAAATCTATGGAGCTCACTATGCATCTATTTTAATCTTTAAAATCCTTAGGATCTCTTCATTCTTGAACTTGAATGGAAACTTGGGAAAGAGAGAGAAGGGGTTAGTGTGTAAAAGATATGATAGATGCACTTTACACCCCATGTGTGGGCACACTGCCTACATACTAATACCATGATGAGGGATCAAGCTAATGTAGTTATCTCATTTAAGTGTTTAGTTTAATTATATATGAAAATGCAACTAGATGTGAAACTAGGTGTACTTGGACTGACTAGGGACTAGTGCAAGGGTTTGAATAAGATTGAAATAATATTGGAAGGCTATATGCAAAGAATAGGGAAAAGTGCTTGAGTGTACTTTCTTGTATTCTTGATTCTCTCTTGTAAATGAGTGCCAACCCTTATAAATGTAATTTGCATGGAATTTTATATGGAAATTAATGATCATGGGTTAAATTAATTCATGCTAGGTTGATATGAATGAAGATAATGATTTGGGAAAATATGATCATTAGGACCAAAATCACACTTGTAAAATAGTGCTAGAAATAAGACACCCTAGGTTTTAGTGATCTTATCCAAGTTGGGTACTATTATCTAGAGGGAATGAGACCTAGGGGGATGGATCTAGGCCTAAAAGAGTTGATTGGGTTTATAAGGGTTAAATCTAGAAGGCTATGGATGACTCGGTATTAGTGGAAGAAAATCCTAAAAGGGTTGTGAAAGCAAGTAGGAGGACCTATGGATTATGTGTCTTTATCCATACTCAAGTAACTAAATTTCACATTTTTTATGACTACATTTGCCCCTTCTTTATTTTAGTGATGCAATAAATCAAAATACTAGGATAAAGGAAAAAAATAGAAATCATACCTAGACTTACCTATAAAGGTGAAGCCCATGAAGCTTGTGTGATGCTGAGTAATGTTGGATAGTGTATAGAGAGAACATTATGTAAGTGTGAATTTTTGAAATGAAACAAAGAGTAGATCAATAATTATTATATGTATTATAAAACAAAAACATATAAAATCTAAGTAAAATAAAAATGAAGATAAAGGAATGAATACACCTCACTAGGTATACAAACCAATAAACCTTGTTGTGATCCTAAGTAAGACTGAGTAATGTTGGATTATTTTAGATGATGATGTACCAAAATTTATATCATGAATGAAGATGAGTGCTCAATTCCCTAAAAACTAGCTCAAGAATATATAAGCTAGTCCTTTGGCTCCATCATCACCTAATAAGTGAAGCTAGATGATCATGTGTGTGATAATTGAGGTCTAGAATATGTGTCCAATCCCTCTGAATAGGTGGCTTAAGAATATAAAGGTTGTCCCTTTGGATCCATCATTACCACATGAAGTGAAGCTATGAAGTGATACTATTATAAAATAGATGTCATATGAGATGGATCATGGATCCCATGGATGTTTTGAAAATATGACAATGTGGCATGGATAACCAAATGTATGATGGAAAATAGGCCACTCTTGGCCATTCTAAAAGATGGAGATTAGGATTGTATGAAAGCCACTCTAAAACTAATGCACTATGCTTATGTGAAAGCCAATTTTGGAACTCATGTATTCAAGAAGTTAAATTTTTATGAAAGTTCAACTTGAATAAGATGCCAACCACTTGAAAATAGAGTAAGGCATGCAACTACTGAGAATTCCTAGGTAATAAACTAAACTCAAAAACAAAAGAAGGCCAATGTGTTGTGCACATTGTCCCCAATCAATGGTGTCTAAAACATGGATGTTGATCTAGAAGTTATGTCAAATAACTAATTTGAAACTAGAAGTGAGATCCATTATGCCACACATGATACCCCCCTATATTTGGATTTCTTGATAAAACTATAATAAAAATACTAATTCTAATTTATCTAGATGTGCAAAAATTGTAGCTAAGCTGAATGTTTTTCCTATTAATAGAAAAATTGGGTGTTGTTCTACCTCAACAAGAGCATCAAAATGAGGAGACCCTTGTGTTTATTACTATTATCCATTTTTTATGATGTTGTCTTATGATAAAATTGGTTTTTGATTTGGAATTGTCACTATTTTTCTATTCTATTCTAGCTAGTTTGACCTCTATATTCTCAACTAGGTGATTTGAAAGTTATTGTTTTGACTATTAGGAGCTTTGATATCTATGAAAAAACCCCTATTTTTTATCCCCTCTTATAAGGGTAGGAATAATTGAACCTACAATGACTTCCCTTAGAAGAAAAGAGTCATACAAGTTTATTTTAGATATATCAATGTTTGTATTGAAAGTTTGTTAGATCAACAAGGGTATGCCTAGATAGATATAACAATGTAAAAAAATGTTTAATGTATTGAAATAGAATTATAAATGTTAGATGTTAGTTGTTAGTTATCAAGGAGAGATGGAGCATGATTTCCATCCTAGCATCCAAGAAAGTAACATAAATGCATGATATGGGTCATGATATTTCAAACCAAAAAAGCAATAAAGAAACAAGAATACAAATAAAGAAACAAGAAGAATACAAATTTGGCTAAGGGGCCATGCAAATAAGGTACATGGGCATATGTCACTTAAATTGGAAAGCAAGCATATAAGCCATGTTTCAATGCCACATACACATATAATTTGAAACAAGCAAAGTTTGGCAAGAGGACCATAGGCACATAGAAGAGTATAAGCAAGGGACATTGGTAAATGTCCAAAGGTAAACACACATGAATACAAGCAAAGGAAATTGGGAAATGTCCTAATGCACACATAAGAAACAAAATTGGAACTAGAAATACAATCACATATAGCTATGCAAATCAAGAAAGGAAATAATGTAAAAATTAGAAAGGTACAATAACATCTAACTAATCAAAGAAAAAGTGAAAATATGTAAGACATGTTTAGTAAGAGACTAGGTATATGCTAGAAAATACACAAGTGCATGATACTAGTGAGTGTCGATGTGATAATCTATGTAATCTAGTAAGTAATGTATGTCAACATGATAACTAGAGTGTGTGGTGTAAGAATGACATAACCTAGATGGTTTAGTCATGTAGAAGATACCCCCAGTGGGAAGATGTATGTTGATGTGTGCCTTGAATGTAAAAGTAAGATGCCCCCTCAATGGGTAAAATGAAGCAATCAAGGAACTGGAAGTCATTACACACAATCAAACAAGATCAAGTGAAGCATGGTAATGTAGATAATCGAAAAACAATAGCATAGAATAATAAATGTAAGTCTAAAATAGTAGTATAAATGTAAAACATGGATGATACATACAATCTAAATTTTTTTCATGTTTCTGAATTATTTGAATGTTTTTGTATTTTTAAATTTTATATTTTTATATACGCTATGTAAAATCAAGAAAAATAGATTATGTATAAGTATGTTGAGATGGGATGATAATAAATAATGAGTTTCATGTGAGACTCCCTATCATGGTGTCTTATATCAAGGAGTGGAATCATACGTGAATGTGAAGCATGATGAAAATGTTGAGACTATGGATCTAAAAGTTGTATATGTTATAGATGCTCTAAAATGTATAAATTAGAAACCAACTATGGGGTCACATTGTAAATTTGAGAATTGGATGTAAATCTAGGGCTCTTAGGGACCCATCTAAAAGTAGGAGAAACTCTCTACCATATGCTTTAAGTGTAGACCCATGAGATCTCAATGAAATTGCTCTAGGTGTGAAAACTATATCTAGAAGCTATCTACAATCTTAAATCCATGGAGGTGTATGAACCCTCTATACTAGTGATGGATGTGTTAATTATGTTTGAATTTATACCAAAGGAAAACCTATAACTAGTGGGGAAATTGAAATTGGTGAAGAAGCTATAACTGGTGACGACAAAGCAGATGGCTCTGAAGTGGGTAGTGGTAATTCATATGGTACTCCACCAATTGTAATAACCTGATTAGCATGAATGAATTTCATGTATCTATGAACTATATATTGTACTACTCAAATTTTTTGAATCTATGGGTGACTAAGCAACATATCAAAAACTCATACACTAGGAACTATAGTGAAATGTGTGGTCATATGGGTTAGAATAATCTATAAATGAAGTATAATCTCACCTAATGAACTCTATATGTATCCAATTAATCCACTAATAACTATATATATCAGGGTGATATCCTATTTTGAATAGCCTAAGTGCTATAATAATGTAATGGTGCACATGTTGACACTAGAACCATTATCAATGAGAACACTATGAATGGGTTGATTATGAATATGTGCTATGATAAAGAGTGTATTATAATCTTAATTATCCTCCAAAATCTCTTGATCTCAAAAGGATATCAAAGGTTTAGCTCAAACTATGGACTCATACACACCAATCATACTACTCAAATGATGTGACTCAACTGAAGATGCCTGGTATGTAACTGGTGGTAGATGTGCATGATATGCATGGTGAACCCCTGATGTGTCCCTTGTATATTGTTTTGAATGCCATAGAAATGTATTTGATAAGATTTTCAAAGATTTATCCTATGTTGGTTTTGCCTACAGAGGCTCAACTGAAGTTCCAATATCAAGTAGGTTGTCATCTATCAAGTCTTGTATCTTATGTCTCAAGCTAATGCATCTGTTTATAGTGTGGCTTGGTGCCTTATGTAATCATAAAATTCTTGCTGATCATATTCCTTGGGATGAGGTTTGGTTTGATTAAATTCATGAATAGGAGGGAAAGATATGATATTACAATCCAAAATCTATTGTAAAACCCTGGCTATAAGAATTAGAAGATGTGAGAAAGTAAAATGAACGAATGCTAATAAAACTATATGCTAAGGAGGCTATAAAGCTACATTTAATGTAGGTTGATTATGCCCTTTTTTTATCATTGAACTTGACCTTGTATGAGAATTCATTTTTACTATTATTAGTTGTGTCTGGAATGCTTGTATACTTGAGTTTTCCCATTAAAATGAGTTTCACTTCTATTTCCTTTAGTGTACGACATAATTCAGTAAAGGAAGAGAATCACTCAAAAATAATTGATTCATGAAGTGCTAGTAGAAGACTCTATTTTAAGAGGTCTTGTAACTTTTGATTTTCCATGGGACTAGTCATCTTAGATAAGATGGTCTTATATCGAAGAACATAGTCCATGAGATGCTAATTTGGTCATTATTTTTGTTGAGCAATTTGAGCATATAAAACTTTATCACCAATGTTACTAATGAAGTGTGCTAAGAACATGGTAGATAAATGATTGAATGCATAAACTAATTGATTTAGTAGACTATAGAACCATTGTAAATCATAATCCTTTAGTCTCCATGGAAATAGTTTGGTAAGTAACCAGTCATTAAGTACATAGTCCAAGCATGTTGTGTGAAATGCTCTCAAGTATTTCTCTAGATCACCCTTGCCAGAGTAATCTTAGGTCAAATAAAACCTTGTGACAAGGGTGTAGAAGCAATATGACATGCCAATGGTAGATGTAGAAGAGAAAAAGAATCCAAATCCTATATAGGTCTAGTAGTACCTTGCTTAAGATGTAGCACCTTAGATTTAGGATATCTTATCTCTTGTATAAGGGCTACCACATCAAGAGAGAGGGATGTACTAGCTATAACTGGTGGCATGGAGGTAAGTTGGGTTGCTTTAAGGGGTTGTTGAGACATAGTTTCCTCAGTAGTATCATTTTCAACTGGTTTCTCTATGGTTTGAGAAGATTGACCATTTTTCACTTTTTTTTGTTCCTCTTGTAGAATTATAAGAATGCCATCTTGCATATTCAGATGTTTTGTTAAGAGTTATTGAAGTTTTTTAATCAGTTTCATCAAAATTGGTATATTGGGCCATTATGAAAATAGGAAAATAATTTATAATATGTTTGAATGATTTACAATAATTTTTAATAGGTAATGTGATATAAAAGGAAATTATTTAATATAAGAAATGCAAAGTCCTAATAATAGCTAATTAGAATTTACATGAAAAGAATATAGAGCTCTTGAACATGTAAGGTGATACCTCAAGAGGCAAAATAGGAGCTCGTACATGCAACTAGGGATTTTTTTAAAAACAATATTTTTGTAAAATTCTATGATTGTTTTTAATTTAAATTTGATTTTCTAAGTTTGATATGCAACTAAAAATTCAAAAAATGATTGGAAAAGTAATAGAAAATAACTAGGATCTAGTTAATGCAACTAGGGATTATTGAATGATTTTTTTTAAATTAGCATGATAATTTTAAAATTTTGATATTTATTTATAGAAAATTTTTAGAATTTTGCTTGAAAATTTTAGGAAAAAATAGAAAATAATTCTAAATTTAGCAAAATATTTTTCCTAGTGTTTGGAATGTTTTTATATGCAAAAAGGACCTAATATGTGGAATCTAGGGTTTTTATAAAATAAATGATAATTTTTCAATTAATTTTTAGAGTTCTAATTTTCAAATATAGGAAAAATTAGGAAATTATGGAAAAAAATAAAAAAATTAATTTACCCTTGGGTTTTTGTGCAAAATTCAAAGTAAGTCATGTTCACTAAATGTTTTATTATTTTTTAGAATAATGGAGTTTTATTCCTAATTAATAAATAGGTCTGTTGTAAATTAAATTAGTAAATAGTGTGTAATAATTAAGCCACTAATTTATGTACGCAAATTTTATTTTTGCCTTTTCTAAAAATGGTAATAAATGAGAGAGAATATGACTTAGCTTATTTTGAGCTATTCGGTCTGAGATAGGGTCTGATAATTTAGGTACAAGACTAGGATAGTGTTAAAAATAGGTTCTTGAACTTCTTTTTCTCATTGGATAGGAGCACTAAAAGTGGGACACCATGTTGTTTGGCACTATAGTCTTTTTTCAACACTATTGTCCAAGTGATCTAAGTTTTTTGGGTTTTACTTGATAGGTTTATGTTACCCTATTAGTGAAATATAGAAGCCCAAAAGTCTACAGAGATCAATTTGCATCTATTTTAATCTTCAAAATCTCTAAGATCTCTTCATTCTTGAACTTGAATGGAAACTTTGGAAAGAGAGAGAAGGGGTTAGTGTGTAAAGGATATGTTGGATGAACTTCACACCTCGTGTGTGGGCACAATGCAAACATACCAATACTCTGAGGAGGGATCAAGTTAATGTAGTTCTCCCATTAAAGTGCTTGGTGCAATTGTGTATAAAAATACAACTAGATGCAAAACTGAGTGTACTTAGAATGACTAGGGACTAGTGTAAGGGTTTGAATAAACTTGAAATAATATTGGAAGATTATATGTAGAGAATAGGGAAAAGTTCTTGAGTGTACTTGTTTGTATTATTTCTTCTCTATTGTAAGTGAGTGCCAAACCTTCTAAATGGAATTTGAATGGACTTTTATAGATAAATTAATGATTATGGGTTAAATGAATTCACATTAGGAAGACATGAATTAGGATAAGGATTCAATAAAATATGACTATTAGGACCAAAAGTACACTTGGACAATAATGCCAAAAATAGGACACCCTAGTTTTTAGTGCTTCCATCCAAGTTGGGTGTTGTTGTCCAGAGGGAATGCGACCTAGGGGGATGGATATGGGCCTAGAAGAGATACCTAGGTCTATAAGGGTTAAGTTCAGAAGTCTTTGGATGACTCAAAATCATTGAAAGAAAAGACTAAAACGGTTATTCAAGAAAGTAGGAGGACCTATGGATTAGGTGTCTTTATCCATACTCAAGTAGCCAAATTTTGCATTTTATATGATCACATTATGAACCAAAGTGTCAAATGTATCACATACTTATAGGCCTTCCATTCTCTAATAATTTACCATGGAAACCCACATGACATAATAGATAGGTTGGATTAAGAAAAATAATAAGGCCAAATTGGTGATGAAAAGTAGGGGAAAAAGGGAAACCTACGTTAAAACAAAGAAGGAAAATAAGAAAGGAATGGAAATAAAAGTAGGCAAAGAAAACATGAAAACAAAGGAAGATATTTATAAGACTTTTCCTAGTTAACTTAATCCTAGAAGTAGGGTTCAATGAAATTTACATTGGCATTCAATAAGACATCCAAACCAGTTAGACACTTGAAACAAAATAGATTCTTGTTCAATATTTTGAAAAGGATGGTAGCAATACTATGAATAAAAACCTATAATTTTATATATGTTGTCCTATATGCTAAAAAATATATCTTAAATATTTTTATTTATTATGTTTTCATGTAAAATAATAAATTTATTAAAATTAGATCTAGTAATATAATTACAATAAATATGCAAGAAACATTTGGGATAAGGTTTAAGAAATACCTATACTAGGAGTGGGTATTAACACATACTAGACTAGTCTATCTACCAAACATAGAAGAGATATATTATTTTATGCATCCAAGGGGTTAATAAATTTTTGTATGCTCATAAATTGATATGGTACTTTGGAAATATCCATGTTGTCGCTTTCATCACACATGAAGTGTGAGCTTGGTTCTTCCCAATTCAAGGAACTTCTAGATTTATCATTAGTGGTTGAATTATGGGGAAATATATATTGGATATAATAAATTTTATCTCTAAATCTTATTGGATTCAATTATTTATCTAGGCCATCATGTTCATGATTTTTCATCTCTATTTTGATTGCATTTATTATTGAGAAGATCTCATGACTATTGTAGTCCCATTCCATAGGTTGCTTCAAATATTACAAAACTTTATAAGTAAGGATAACAACCCATTTTATCCTTATTCCCTCATATTATCAGAAAATTTTGAGTGTTTCTCTTTATAATTGAGATCTCATATGACTACATTATTCAGGTTCATGCCAATTGTGTCAAAGTTAAGGCTATCTAGAGTTGGGATATATTTCATTGTGAGTTCTTCTAACTCATATCATTTATGTAGAAATATTATTTCAACATTATATTCTTATATTTCATCTATCTATAAATAATATATGGGGGTAAAACTATTGTAATTAATCTATTGATCATATTGAACTAGTTTACCAAATGTGAGAGCAACAACAACATATGGCATGATTGTGTTAAATGCAAAGTATGCATCTTATTCATCTATCTACTATAATTTTTATATTTAATATTCAAAAGG
Organism: Torreya grandis; assembly: GCA_037957365.1. Lineage (NCBI taxonomy): Eukaryota > Viridiplantae > Streptophyta > Pinopsida > Cupressales > Taxaceae > Torreya > Torreya grandis. The sequence goes on along the minus strand of JARHVA010004417.1, from coordinate 261,290 downwards.
ATTACAATATATGTACTATTATTCTCATTGTTTATGTATCTCACTTCTACTTATATTTTCATCCATTAGGTTACCTAAAATAACTACTAATTTTTCATCATCAGACTCATATTGGTCACTACTCTCAAATAATTATTCTTTCCTTTGGAAATGAACATTCTATATCAACATGACCTATTTGACTTTGGTCCCATATCTTAACTCATATAATCCAAGTTTTCAAATTGTGAATGCAATTACATAAGCTAATATTTGAATTAATTGTTGAGTATCTTCTGCAACAAATATCACTTGATTAGTAAAATCATCAAAAGACACTTGATATCTATAACAAGGTAATACATTTCTAGTTAAAAGTTGAATGATCATAAATAAATGCATTAAAATAAAAAATAGAGTTCTCATTAATCACAATGGCATTGGATTGACTGTAATAATGAGGAAATGCTTCATTCTAAGGCATAAATTAGTCCATGAGTTGACTCACAAATAATAAATCAAAGGATTTTGGGTGTAAACACCTATCTATCCTAAAAATTAAAATGGGTCAACACCATAAGAATGTGGTATTTACTATATATAAATGATTAAATCTTCATTATAATTCAATATCAGGGATGGGAGGGTAGATGGGGTTTTCCATATTAGCATAGTAGTTAGGGGATCTAATGTTTTAAGATAAATTTCAATGGCTATTACTTCCATTTTCAAGATTGGGTCTTTCAACCTCATATATAATTTAAGGAAGTGAACATTAAATGAGCTCATGGTTTCATTATGATCTCTATGAATTGTATAAAATTGATAGTATAGGGTATTAGGATATATTGGCATGATAAAATGGATGATGAACAAGTTTTCAAAGGTATCACACAAGGTAATATATTTGTTTGGTAAACCAAGGTACCAATAGTAAGAATATCAAGGGATAAGGAAATAGGTGGAAACATAGAATCATGATAGATCTAAGTTTAGATAATGGCATCCTTAAAATACTTAATGTATTCTTCAATAGTTTTAATTCAACCATGTGTATGTTTTGAACAAAATTTATCAAGATTATTAATCAAGTCATGAGTAGGCCCTAAAATGTTCATAAGGAAATAAACTTAAAATAAGCTAAGATAAGGCCATAAGTGGTTTTAAATCATGTTGGTGTGTTTTTTATGCACACAAAAGGGTTAAAAGGTAGGTAAAAAGATCAAAATGAAGCATATATCTAAGAAAAATTCCTATCAAGCCCTTCTTCTAGTGGTAAAACTATTAATGTATGTTTTAGCACAAAATAAGGTGGGGAAGTGTAAAATATGACTAAAAGACAAAAAAAATTATAACTCTCAAAATATACTATAGTTTAGACCCTCCTTATATCATCAATTCTATTGATGGCTCAGTTGGCACACCAGCTATTATGTTGGGTGATGGCTCACCCTACCTCTCTTAAATGCTAGGATTTAGTCTTCTTCAAGGTATATATATAATGAGTCTTAGTGTATTGTATATTAATCAATTAGTCATTTTAAACTATTCCATACAAGAGGTCTATTTGGAATGAATTTTATATAAATGATGAGAAATGTTGGTCTTTGCGTGTGTTTTTTAGGAAATGATTAAATGGTATTGACATGTAAATATAACTAATTTTAATCTCATTACACATGTATTCAATAATGAAAAATCAATAATGAGAAGGTTTTGTAACCAAGTTAAAACAATTAAACATATATTATGATTTTCATGATAACCTACCTACTCTAACAGAAAAATAAAAAATAACAAAAGAGAAAGGGTAAGGAGAAATGAAAAATGAGCCTGCTTTGTTGAGAAGACATATTTTATTCTATTGAGAAGATGAATCCCTTGGGAAACTAATCTTTATGTGGATATAATAGTATAACCAAGAACAAAGATAGTGTAGGACTCTTAGGAGTAAGTTAGTTACACAAAGAGAGGATAATAGATTCACCATATACACATGTAAGTAATGTATTTCAAGTCACAAAGCTTTTAGTTATAAGATAATTATGAATCATAAATTTTAATTCATAAAATATGTAGGAGAATTAAAAATTGACTTCAAATAATCTTGATTCATGTAGAAATGGAAACACTAATTATAAAGTAGGAAAATACAAGAAAGGAAATAACATGGCCCTATATTCAAGTCTCTAACTATAAATAAACCAACCTTGTCCTTTGACTAGTCTTATATAGATAACTCAAGTACATGGATTCATGAATCAGTCCATTATCTAGTGGTTGAAAGGATTAAATGAGACACTACAACTAGGGATTAAATTTGATAATGATCTTGTATAATCCAAATGAAATCATGATCAAGGCCCTACCAATTGAATTTGAATTAAATTCTGGGTGGTTTAAATCTATTTGAAACCCATAAAATCACATAGTCAACTACATTTTTCATAGTAGGGGCCATGCTTAATTGATCATGAAATGAATTATAGGAATATAAAACTCACTAAGATCTCTTCAATATGGTTAGTTGACCATGTTATGTTTAGTGAATCCCATGCCTTTTTAAGGCAATCCTTGTCCTTCATGAATTACTTGTTTGATCCCAATGTGTGAACCATGTCTATGATCAATTAACCCATAATTTTTACATTAAAATATATTATTTTTATCATTATATTATTATGAGACAAGAGGCAACTTGACTGCATAGGTCAAATTAGACATGTCATCCGTTTTCAAGCTTTGATGGCTTAGATGGGTGAAACTACTATCAATTTTAAGTTTTCATACTATTGATTAGGGTGATAATGCATCTTTGGTGGAATTATTATGAACATAGACACTCCTCACTAATTTATACTTGATGAGGGTTTTATCACATGTGGAATATTTAATGGTTGCGATATAGTAAGATTTCACCATATGGTGTGTTCTCACTCATCTAGGACGTCACAAGCCTTGGCTCAAAACTTAAGTTATACTAATAGTTATGGGGCCTTAAGATTTAAATATGTGGCACCATCTAAGATATTTGGGTCTTAAATATGTGATTAGAATATACTAACCATCCTAGGGTCATAAATAAGTGATATTTCACCACATGGCATCATCCCATTCATCTATAAGTTTTGCTATGGGTTTGATATTTTTATACACTATTTTTAAATTATATATCACCTAAGTCTTATACACTTGTTATATATGTATCATAGATGTACCTTCAGTTTATAGACCTTTTCTACTACCAAAAGTATCACATACACTATGTATGCAATGGGAAATGTAGCATACCTACAAATCAATCCTAACTCGGAGAAGATAGATCCTACTTACACTTCTGATTGGGGATACATTAGACAATCGAGGTCATGACCAATATGGATCTACCATACCTAATTAAGGGATATATTACCAAAATAATATTACTATGGAGGGTTTTTAAATCATCTAGTTAATCAAATGTAATAACCCTAACTAGGTCCTATGTTTTCATAATCACTAAACTAATAACAAGTAAAGTAAAAATTTAATCTAGTGCTTACCAAATCTTGTAGAACAAAGTGGGGGTAATAAAAAATAAAATTAAACATACATAAAATACATATAATCATGTCAATGTATATGGAATCCTAATGCATGGAAGATAAGTGTAAATGCATTTCTATTTACTCTTACAAAGGAGGAACAAAGTTAGGAATACTTACCTTTGAAGACAAACCTGTTGAGCCTCAATCTATCCCTTAGACAAGGTTCTTCACAAGAGGTTTTTTTGGTATGTAAGGATGAAAAATATAAATCATGTCTAGGCTACACAACCTATCAATGCATCCAAAATAATTCTCCATAAGACAAGATCCATATCTCCAAAGGAAGTATTAAACCCTAAGCTTGCTCCTCAAGTAGGATGGTGGATAAGCAAATGTGAAATGTATCTTAATTCTTCTTCTCTTCATCATAAATGATGGAAATTATCATGTTTATATATGTGGATATAACCCTAAACCCTTATATAATATTTGGTCGATAAGGTTGACTCGGTCAACCTAGTATCATTATTGACAAAAACTCACTAGGTCACAAACTAGGTCGACCAGTGGTTGACCTAGACCATTAATAAGTTTTATTGATAAGAATACGTTGAGTTTGACATATTCATTTAAACTATAAAAAAAATTTGGTTATAAAAAAGGCTACTAAAGATGGTAAAAGATTAGAATAAGGTGCAAAATTAGAGGCAAATCTTATGGGAATCATTTTTAGGAGACAAGTTTGTAGATAACAAGTGGAAAAAGTTACAATAATCCCATGAAGCACCAATGGTCTACCCACCCCTTTCCCAATACACCCCTTAAGGTGTGCACTTAGAGAGATTGAGACTCAATGAGTTCCTACAAGATAAATACCATCAGTAATTGATAAAAGTTTAAAAATATTATTTTTATTCATATGGCCCACTTGAAGCTCATCATGTGTCATGTAGGTGCAACTAGGGATGGTGCTTCATGAAAAGATCATGATGACACATAATGTTTATGATAAATAAATTATAGTGAGGAGTAAATAATATAAATGAAAGGATGGTATGATTCATATTTATAATAATTAGAAATAATGAAGAATATAATGTAGATCAACACAACACAATAGATATTAGGGGATCAAGATGTCTAAATATTCAATATATGTAGAAATATAATACCCTTAAGGTAGGTAAATACCATACAATACTCATTTAAGAAGGAATAACTCCACAATGTCTTCCTAAGGGGAAAAAATCCAATATCCTCTTACAATAGAAAACTTAATGCTTACTTGCTTCCTTTACAGTGATATTCACCTTATTTATATAGACCTCTATCTAACTAATAATGGATGGGTAACCTTCTAATCCCAATGTAGGCCAACCATTACCCAATGTACTAATTCCACAAGTTACTCAATTATCCTAATATATTAGACCCATATAAGTAACTAAGGGGACATGTTCCATATGTTAGCATCTCCATCAACCCATATACATTAATATATCATATCCTAAGGTACATAACATTCCTTCCCTCCTTGACATGTTTCATCCCTAAAACATAAGAATAAACTAATTAGTGAGTGTTGTTTAGATGATTACACACTTTTTTCCAATCTTGATCATCTAGCCATCCATATGTGATCTTGGTATTTGATATCTCTTCAAATTTATTTACAAATTTCATTTTGATCCTATAATATTATTCATGATCATAATTATACCACTTTTGTATCCATGCATATTTATTCCTCTTTTGATTCCATATACCATATCCAGTTACGCTACCTTGATTCCATCTATGACCATAGTAGTTATTCTTCCATGCATAGTCATATAAATTTCCCCATTCATTGCATGTTATATAGGCCATTGCATTTCTATGATTCCATACCTGACCATAGTAGTTCTTCTTTGGATTCCATTCATAGCCATAGTGATTAAAAATATGATTTCTTGTATAGCTAATATTATTATTGTTATGCCATTCCACCTGGCTCTATGATTTTTTCCTCTCATGATGATGTGGGTGTCTATATACCTCAACTTTTTTTTATACTTTAACCTTACCAACCCTTTCTTCTATCTCTTTAACCTTTTGATTTGGTGGTTCCTTTGTCTCTTTATTAGATGAAGTGTTTTTATTTTCTTATATTGTTTCTTCATCTATGTCTTCATATGAATCTTTCACATGATCTTCTTCACCTACTTTAATCTCATCTTCATGATCTACCTTGATTGTTCTTTATGACTTTTCAACTATGATATCCTATAAAGTGACCTTATTTTTCCTATATCAAAACTTCATGAACTTCTTCTGAACAATAATATTGATTATTCACAAAGTCTCTAACCATGGATATCCAAGAACCATATCCACATCATCCATATCCAAAGGATAAAAATATGAATGCAAAACATATTTTCCCATAATGAACTTCAAATCTTCAAATAGTGGAATATTATTACCATCTACTTGAACCTTCTTGATATTCTTTACTTGAACATGTAGATGTTTGGCCACATTTATGTTGATGAATTTATACTTGTTGGTAGGGTTTATTGACACAATTCTTATTTTGAATTCATCCATGAAATTGAAAATTTGACTCAAATTTCTTTGGAGCCAAATTATTTGAACCCTTATCAACCAATTATTTTTCTTCTTCTTTGAGATCCTCTCCTTCTACACCATATTTACTCTCTTTAGTATCATTATGCTCAATTTATTCTTCATCATCGTCACTTTCATGTTTTTTCTAATTTTCATTATTTTCTTCCTCTTCTTCATCCTCTTTTTCTTTTATATCCTATCGATCCAAGAAGACCCATTCCATTTCTTCCCATGAAGAATACCTCTATGTGAACCTCAACTGATTAAACCAATATTGTGTAGACCTAGACAAAGAAAGAGATAAACATGTTTGATACAATTTTTTTTGAGTATTATTATTCTTAAAAAAGATCCACCATTCTCTAGCATCAACGTCATCCTCCCCTAAAAATACTTGCAACTTCATGATCCATAAAAAAAATTAGGTTTAATAAAATACCCTAAAATGTCAATAACTAAATCAAAATGGATAAAAATAGTTCCAAATTTTGATTGTATCTTTTCCTTATTATAATGGAACTTTATTAAAAAAATTGTGAAAAAATTTCATAAATTTAGGCCTATAGAGTGATTATATGAAAAAACATAAACTCATAATAAATCACTCCAAGTGACTTTAAAAAATCCAAAAAAAATTCTATATTTTTATTTTATTATTATACAGTATAAATAAAAATTTAGCAAAAAAAATCCTTATATTTTGGTGGATATGATGAAATTAATAAAAAATCTAAAAAATAAATAACTACCTCAAAACTGATCATAAGGACTCAATTTTTTTACTAATAATTCCTTAAAATATTATTCATCTTTAGTAAAAAAAAGTTTGTATAAATTCTGAATCAATTTAACTATATTGATGATTCTATAAAAGTAGGGTTTCATCACATACAAATTTCCCAAATCAAAGCTCTGATACCACTTGCTATGATCCACACTTATAATAATTAGAAATAATTAAAAATATAATGTAGATCAAGACAACACAATAGATATTGGTGGACCAAGGTGTCCAAATATTCAATATATGTAGAAATAGAATATCATTAAGGCATGGCCATTAGGAAGGAATAGCTCCACAATATCTCTTCAAGGGGACAACCTCCAATATTCTCTTACAATAAAAGACTCAATTCTTACTTGCTTCTTTTACAATGATATTCACTTTATTTATATAGACCTCTATCTAACTAATAATGGATGGGTAACCTCCTACTCCCAATGTATGATGACCATTACCCAATGCACTAATTACATAAGTTACTCAATTATCCTAATATATTGGACCCACATAACTAATTAGGATAGATGTGTACCACATGTCAACATCTCCATCAACCTATATACATTAATATATCATATCCCTAGGTACATAACAAAGGACGTAATTGAAAAACACATACCTTTACTTACCTTAGAGCTATAGATAAATAAGGAGATGTAAGAAATGTGAAGGCATATAATGTGAATAACATTAGGTGAACCTATAAATATTAGTTTTAAAAAGCAAAAAATAATTTTTTTTGCAACCTATGCATATAATAGTTATAGAAATTCTCTACGAGATCAGGATTCCAAAACTTTTTTATGATTCAAAAAATGAGATAGTAGAAATGAAGATATGATCAAAAAAAAATCTAATAGTAAATATTTGAAGGGTAAATAATTGTGAATAGTAAATATAAATAAGGTGAAAAATAATTAATTTTATATTATTTGTTATTTTAAGAAAAATAGAGCTCTGAGAGACCTAGTTAGAGCCTAGAGAGCTAGGATGGTGAGGAGATGACAACTATGATAGGGAGGACACATAGTAGGCACAATGAGTGCAACATAGGTAAGCAACTGAGAATTTCAAAATTTTAAATTTTTCTCATTTGAAATTGAGTGTTTTGTAAAAAATGTTAACTATAAAAAAATTACAGATCAGAATGAACCCTAAGAAATTTTTAGGGATAATAGGGTTTAGACAAGGTACTAGGTAAGAAGGGGTCAAAGTAATAAGTTCCTAAGGCATTTATGATAATTGGTAAAAAAGTCATCATAGTGAAAGAAAAAGGTCAATCATGTCAACTTAGTTGGTAGGAAACAACAAATTTAATGGTCCAACTTAATTTGTTGGGGAAATGGGTTGGCATAGTACTACATGGCCAACTTAGTATGTTTTCTAAGTTGCTGATATAGTACTACTAATGGAAAAAGAAGGTTGAATTAGTTTGTTTAATTCCAAGGTAGTTGACTTAGTACTATATGGCTGACTTAGTTGGTTTCTAATTGGTTGATATGGTATTAGAATGAGAAAAATGGTTGATATAGTACTGTTAAGCCATATGATGTCCAAATTAGTACTAGAAGGGATGATTTAGTTATAAAATAGGTCAAATTGGTAAAAATAAAAAACTAAAACAAATTAGTTTATTTTTTTGAAATTTAAAAGAATTTATTTTGATTATGAGTGACATGGAGGTCTAATACACCTTTTGTTTATTTTTTTGAGAGATAATAGAGATTTTGGTGATTAGTAGATGCATCATAAATACCCAATTTATTGGAGTATTTAATGTATGTAGATAGAGATAGATTGGTCATGTTGGGCTTAGGAGGCATCATGGAGATGCATTGGATCTCATTGAGTGTTGATCTTAGGGTCATGTTCCTAGGAGCATAGGAATGTTTGACCAACACATTTATATAGGTGGTGGATGGGGATACCATAAAATTTAGTATCACTTTAGAGGATATCCATGCATTGCTTGGAATTATTATATAGGGACATTGGTGATCACATGGATATAGGATGACTAAAAAGATAGATAAGCACTAGCCCAATGGGAAATATTCTTAGATAATATTTACATAGGACTAAGGATGAGTTTGTTTGATGTGTATATTGCACATATTCTATATATCTAGAAAGCTATGATAGGACTTGTGATAGCATGGGTGTTGTGTTATAAATTAGATATCAAGGTATCATTATAGGTGATAGCCTTGTGTTAGTCGATATTGGATCAAGGTTACTCTATGATCTAGGTTATGTCATCTAGGTCTATCTCATGCATGATATGTATGAGATGCTTTCTATAGGGTAGAATACCATGAGACCAATGGTACTACTAAGTGCCTGGATATATGAGAGGTTTTTGATATACCAACTAGTTGGGATACCCCATGTGGTCGATGATTGATTTTATTAGGTTTTGAGATGGAGATATGATCAAGTGTCATGGGATGTGACCCAAATTCTAACACTATAGATGATCATATTTGGAGAGATTGTGTGCCAACCTTATATGTACATTATGACTATTTATCTAAGTTAGGTGACTATAGTACCAAGGTTATCACAAGTGTAAATTATGGGCCACTACACTTGATGGGTAGAGTCACATCCGATGACATACTTTCCAAGATAGTTTGGACTCCCTAAATTTATGGATTTTATAGTGGTCCTTACATTTTGAGCTTGACATGTAAGAGAGCTAAGGTGGAGAGGAGGAACAATGCTAGTCAAGAGACTAGAGATTAGATACTAACATATGAGATCATGGACTGATCAAGCATGATAGTTGGAAGCTATAAATGGCATGGACATGGATATAGAGGTTGCATAGGTACCACAACTAGTACCATAGTAGGAGGAGTAGTGAACACCTTGATTGCACCACTGAAAAGACTCCAATGATGAGAGAGATCATAGAGGGTGGTCATTTAGGATGACTCATCAATTGGCCTATGGCAGAGCTAGTCTATAGAGGCACTACAAAGGAGAGGCTCAAGATGTGCATGGGTGGTGACTGAGGTTTGATTTGATTGGGAGGTATCCCATAGATAAGGTGCTCTAGGGATGATTTGATGTAAATAATGTGCTCGATGGATGGGAAGATGGGTAGACTGTGATCAGTGACACTAGGATAGGTAATAAATGGTTGTAATATTTAGTCTTTGATATATAATACTATTTGTGTATGATTGTAGATAGATAAATTTTGAGATGCATATGTGATCTAATATCTATCTAGTTTGAATTTTTTAGATCTTGCAAATGAGGAGGAGGTCATATGGGGATCCCTAGTGATGGGAGTGCACCATGATATTATATATTGGGTGATGGCACAATACAACCCTACCACATTGTATGATCCTATGGTATCATCTTTCCCACCTCAATAAGGCTAGTTTAGACTAGTAGGGGAGGTTTTAAGGTAGATACATGTAAAGATGGGCTACAACCACTAATAGGGGTGGGAGTAGGAGAGGTGCAAGAATGGTAGGCCTTGGCTTAGGAAAGAGTTGCATATATGGCTACATATATCTAATTGGAATAGGTACAGGCCTAGGTGGCCAACCTATAGGGATATGAAGTAGTATTGAGATCTTAGATAGCCTTTTTACAGCATACTATTCATGGGGGACAGTCATAGGCATCTATGGGTAGTGTGGCTAGGCCATGAGATAAATACGATGGGGCCTATACATAGAGTTAGAGTGATAAAATTTTGTAATTTATATTAAAACACATGATATATATAGAGATATTATGTTTTAACACTTGTATGTTGATCTTATGTGTTATATTTTATTTGTGGTTGTGGATTAATGGATATATTTCTTTCTAGCACATGTATTTTTCTTTTGTTGTATATGCTATAGGAAATATATATGTGGTGTTTTATTTTCTAGAATTATGTAGTACACATGCATGGTTAAAAATAAATAGGTGAAAAAGACTTAGAAAAGTATAATTAATAAAAAAAAATGTACTACATACTATATCATGATGGGAAATGTGTAATAATAAAAAATGACTAAGTATAATAAACCAAAAATGTGGTAAACAAGATGGAAAAAATTATTGTTAAACCATAAGAAAGAGGTGGAACCAAATTAAAACAAGTAAAATCACACTAAATTGTGTTGTGAAGTATGAAAATAATGTAATTAAATTGAAAGCATGTGAAAGAGAAATGGGATAAAAAAATAAATCAATTAAGATAGTTAATCATACTAAATCATGTTGGCAAGTATAAAATAAAAAAATGAAATTGGTAAAATGGTCTTAAATTAATCACACTATTTCAAGTTGGGAAGTATGACAAAATTAAGATAAGTGATTGGATTCTTACATGTAATCATAAAATAAGAAGATATAAGATGAAATATTAATGAAGTAAGCATAAAACATATTAAATAAATATTGGAAACATGTCAATGACATGTAAATCATAATCAGTTGCATATTAGCTTATATTTGACACATGTAATTTTGTTGTGACATGGACATTGGAAAATTTTGTGAGGAATGCTAGGTTCTATCCATGGTCTTACATTTCAACTCACAAACATAACACTAATAAGGTGGAAATAATGTGAAAATATGGTAAAAGAGGATGTTTGGATTGGTCATTGAAACATTTTGGTAATTTGTGAGGAAGGTCAGGTCCTATCTATGGTCTTACAATGCAAATCATAAATGGAATCCTTATGGGGGTGATGAGTGAACAAAATAACATTTCCTAAGGGGAAATGTTAGGATCGTAAGGAGTGAAAAAGAGAATGTAATAAGCATAAGGTAGTCATCTTATAAGAAGACCTCTATAGACATAAGGCACACTAAGGACATGAGAAGACACTAAGTGACTAGTGACCATTAATATACATAGGATACCTATTCACTATAGACATGAAGATGTCTAGGAAAACAATTGTGGTACTAAGATAAACTCAAGTTGAAGGTTTTGAACAAGAAAATTAAAATGGACCTACCTTCCCATAATGTCTTCCCCATTCTCTAGGACTTCTTACAAATTTATCAGTCTACTACGAATATTAGGTACTTGTGTGAGAAATTAGGTAGCACTATAACAATTTTTGTTATCATGTTATTATCTACTAGCCTATCACACCCCAATAAACCTCAGTTATATTATGAGGCCAATTATGGAGTTTGAGATTTGATTATAAAGATGAGTTATGCTTAGAATCATGTATTTTAGTGTAATTTGACTTTTGATTTTTTTTAATGTTGCCTTTTAGATCATTGTCTTTTGTTAAATGATTTGGATTTTGAATATTTTATGTATTTTAAGATTCCTCCTCCATACAGAATTGAATTGAATAATCATGAGAGATAGAGTGATACACATGAATGAGCTTTGGGAGTTGGCTAAAGGAAGCTAATTATCCAAAGATATGACTGACTAGATTACTTAGGCTTGACCATGAACCTACATGTTATCTCAAGTCTCAACCATGTGTATTCTTAATTTGAGAAAGGTAATAATGGGGAATAAGGGGAGATCTAAAGTGTATTGGTAAGAAGAGATTTTAATGAGATGAATTGTTCATGGTAAATGAGTAATAACTATAGAAGTAAGGTTTGTATAAACAAGTCACAATAATAATTATCCATGTTTATAGAGATAAGATAACAAACAATCATAAAAAATAACAAGGTAATCATAAAAAATGAACTCAAGAAGGAGGATGTAATATTAAAAATAATCCATTAGAGAATGTAATGACATTATAATCAATATGTAATTCAAAATAAAAGTCACCATGTAATACAGATAAGAATTTGACACAATGTCAAATGATAACAAAATAGATAAATGTAAAGTTGGATCACACATCCAAACAAAATGAGGAAATAAATGTGATAACACCATGATTGTGTTCATAAGTACTAATACATTTCCCCACACACATTATCCATAACATCTGATAAGTATCTATGAATTTGAATGCAAACTATATATAGCTAATGTCTCATCGATCTTCAGTAAAAGTTGAAAAAATACTTCATGTTAAATCTCTTCAACCAAAAATGTAGGAATGCACGAAGGATCATACTAATGAGGGAAATAATTAATGGGATGGTTAGGATAATACATGGGAATGGATTCTATGGGAGATGAAGTAGTGATTTGTGGGGAAGATGCCACTAGTGAAGGAGTCACTAGTGGAGAAGGATCCATAAGTGAGGGAAGGTCCATGGGTGAGGGACTCATAGGTGGAGATGGAACCATAGGAGGTGGAGATTTAGGGAAAGAATGGGGAGCCTTATTGTGAGGGTGAACTATGGGAGGATGGGTATAATGTACAAAAATAGTTAGGATTTGGTCCTTAATATGCTTATAAAGGATGTAATAAAGATCAGTGTGATGTGTACCACATTAGTGCCAGAGATAATATACCTCTTCATATTTAGGAAGATATTTGATTAACAATTTTGGGGGAGGTATATCCTTATCTATGGGCTAAGGAGTGGTGGGATGAAAGATGTTGATGTATTGTTATATCTTACAATAATGTATGGATGAATGATTATATATGTCATGGAAGCAACATATATGTTTGTGAGTAGACTTGGTAGGGTACTCATAAAAGGAGTGGAAATAAAAGCTAAAGAAGATTGGTAAAGGGAATAGTATCTCATATAATTATTGGTAAATTTATGAATATCAAAATATGGTTTATTGACCCATTTAGTGGATAAAGGAGTAAGTTGCGGTAAATAGAGTAAACTATCACCAAGAGAAGGTGGGGATGGTGGAGAGACTAGATAAGGCTCGATTGAAGGAGTAATAGGATCAAAAATAGGAAGAGATTAATATAGAGTGGGAGTGGGAATATGATCTAAACTAGGCTCTATTAAGGGAGGGGTAAGATGCACATAAGGCTAAAAGATATTCATAAGCATCTCAGGGATAAATTGGGTAGTGGGGTCTTGGTATCTAGAAAAGTGATAGGGACTAGTCATTGTAAGATATATAAGCATACTCCTATAAGGTTATTTACACACTAGAGGTGTGTGAGCTATGTATACCCTACTATAAAGAGGGAAAATACTAAAATTAGGAATGATATAGGATGGAATGCTAAAAGATATACAAAAGGACTGAAGCAAAGAGGAATGATAATGAATGATCTTAGCATTTCAAGCTTGGACAATACCTCCTAAGAATTAATTATCTAAGGTATAAACATAATCATAATCAGATGTATGAAGATCAATGGTGTAGGTAAGGATGACCTTATCATATTATGTGGTTTAATGAATGGAATGTTGAGTCTTAATTAATACAATAGTTATATCATCACTAGGTGGTTGATGGGAATGGGGTTTCAAAAAAGGAGGAAGCTAAGAGATGAGATGAGGTGAGAGATTTGATGTTTTAATATTGAGATTGATCTCATCAATTAATCATCATCATAATCTAGGAGGTTAGGGGGTATATTTTTGATGAGTTTGGGGTGACCATTGTAACTTTGGGTGGAATTTATAGGAAAGTTAAACCATTGATATTTACAAAATGGAATGCTTGATAAGGATTCAAGGGTAGGAATTTTGAATACACCACGGTCTTGGAAATTTTCAAAATTCTAGGAATTGGTGTCAATTTGAATCATATAGATGGATCCATTATGAATAAATTTAATCCATTGGTAAAAAAAATAGGCATTTGATCTCTTTCAATGAGTCCATGGCCTATCAATAAAAATGTTATAGGATAGAGGAAAGTTGAATAACATCACCTTCATGTGAATGGTGATAGGTGATAATATAATGGGGAGCCATACATAATATAATGAAGGAATTTACCTTCAGTCATAGCCTTGACACATATTGCATGTGGATTTAATATTACATTTGGAATACTCAAGGGTTCTGATAAAATTGAGAGAGGCAACACAAGTGCACTAACCCTCATCAATCAAGGAATGTTTGACTTGGATATCACCAATTTGGATATTGATAAAAAGAGGATGATCATCTACATGAAGTAGAATCACATCAAGGATCATAGAAGAAGTGGGGAATTTGAGGGAAAGATAAGTGTCCATTATTTCATCAACATGTATAGACATTTCTTCACATTATTATAAAATCTATCTTATGATATAGATAAGGTGGATTTGTGTCCTGCTAGGGGAGGATGAGGGATGTTCATTTTTAAGAAAAGATACATAAGATGATTAAAATTATGTAGAGAGGTCTGCATAAGTTCAAGAAATGGGATTTGAGATGGGAGATTAGTAAGCTTCATGATAGGATCCTATTCATCATAACCCATATGAAGACTATTGGAAAGACATTAATAGTGTTGAAAGAGGTCCTCAAAAGGAGTCAGATTACATGTGAATTTATGTTGACAAGATGTAGAATGTTTAATTAGAGGAAAAGTTTGTTGATTATCTTGAAATATGGAGCATTTGATGTAGGTGTGGTTTGAGATATATTAGAGGAAGTGTTGATAGAAGGTTGAGTATCATTAGCAGTAGGTAAAGAGGTTAGAGGAATGGTAAAAATAGTATGATAAGTTTTATCCAAAGTAGGTGTTGGAATTAGTTCATCAACATATATAAGGTTTTCTTTCCCTAACTTAGTTAAGTGAGTTGGAGAAGAGTCTCAAATAACATGAAATGTAGAAGATAGTCAAGGGGTGTGGATAGTATGAGGATAAATGAAAGAAACCACCCTTCACATATTAGTTATATTTACCACTTTCTCTTTAGGAGTTAGAATATGAATACTATCAAGATTATTGGTAGAAAGGGTAGGCTTGTCTTGGTTATATTGGTGATTTAGAAAATGAACTTTATAGATGGCTAAATAAACATTATCCTAGTTCAAATCTTAATATTTAGTTTATGTTTCATGGGATTTGAAGGCAATGTCATAGGATTGTTGAATATTATGAATGATATAATCATGTTCAAAATTGGGACTAAGAAGGAAATCCATAGCCAAATTATGATGTTGCCTACAATTTTCATGAGAATGACCCTAATTAGTGTGAAACCAATAAAATTTATTTGGATCGTACCAAGTTTTCATAACATGGGTGGGATCAAGTTCTCATGGAAGAGGCATTGGTAGACACTTTTGTAGTTCCACTAAGGATAAAGTTTTGTGAACATTGATGTTATTGGTTGAAGATAAATGAGTATTAGTGGTGTGGTTATGAGGGGAAGCTTTTTATAGAGTCTAGTTAGGAACAACATCTTGAATAGTATGAATGATATCTTAAGAGTTGGTGACACCGTATTATTATTATTATTATTATTATTATTATTATTATTGATTAACATGTGATTACCCATATAAGATTAGGATGGATTTAATTAATCCATAAGGAAATATTGATGCTTGGATTAGTCAATGGACTCTTTCAAAGTACATGTAGAGAGAGTCCAAACTTGATATTGCAACTTGGAAAAAAAAGTGTCAGTAAAAAAATGAAAAATGTTATCATCTCCCATATTATCATCACATTTTTTAGATAAGATCTTCCATAATTTGATAAAATTTTATGTAGTTTTGATCTCAATTTTCTTATAATTTATAAAATGGGCCAAGGTATTCTCAAGGAGCTCACTAGTTTGGAACTCTTGGACTAGATCATTTACTAAATCTTCCAAACGAGTGATGGAATGAGATTTGAATTGGTTGTACCAATCTAAATAATAACTTGTGAGAGTCTTTTATAATATATTTTTAGTAGAAAAAGATATTTAATTTGGCTCAGTATTTATATAGATTTATAAATGTTTTTAAAGAGTAAAATCAGTTGACCCATTGTAAGTAGTGCTAGGGGTGATACTTCTTATATCTATATTAGAAATTTGAGATGTAAGAGGCTCATTTTTAAGGTGTTTAATTTTTTAATTAAAATGGGAAGGTTGATGGATAATATTACCATGATAATCTTGAAGAGGAGGTGGGGGAACATTTTTGTTATGCATGTCCCATGACATCTGTTGAGGGTGGGTTTGAAGATGGATAAGATGATTTTACATTTAAATCATTTGATTTTCATTGTTAGCTTGGAAATAATTCATTTTATGAATATATTTTAATAGGATTTAATAATTTTGAGTTTTATTATTTTCATTATTTAAAGCATTAGCATTGGTATTAGTGGTTTGGGTACCACTATGGGTGTTAGTAGTAGATTGAGAAAAACTATTGGTAAGTGAGGCACTAATGGCATAATTTGATTTTGTGGAAAAACATGTACTAGTAGAGGGATGAGAAGAAGTGGTAAAATAGGAATGATTACCATGGGTAATAATTGATGCACTAGTGGAATAATTAAGAAGAGTAGGTCTTGTAAGAGGCCCACTAGATGTATAACTTACCATGTTAGTAGAGATACTAGTCATGGAGGTATAATAAATCAAAGAGGAAAAAGCCATGGTATGAGAAGGGATCAAAATAGATGGAAGAAATTGAGAAGAAAATAAGTGAGTATTTATAAATCCATGTGAGAATGTGGGATAAGGTGAATGGGGATCTTCCACTTCACCACTTATCATGAGATGGTAAATAGTAAGAGGATCATTTAATTGATGTTGAAGAAACTCATTGATGAAGAAGAAAATTTATGGAGTATACTCTAATTCAAGTTGATATTAAAATGAGAAGGGATAATTAAAAATTGAAGAGGAATGTGGAGGGATCCTATAATTTATAGTTTAAGTGGCTACATGTAAATTACTTTCATATAGGGTAGGAGCCACAAACTATTTATGGGAGAACCTATTAGGGTTAGTAAGACTCATCATTTATATTAAATTAAACTCAGTATTGTCTTAAAATAAGAAGTTCATGATGAAGGAGAGAGATTAGGGAAGAAAAATTGGATGAAAATAAAAAGGATAGGAGGTATACAAATAAGAGTATAGAGTCAACCAGGCTGACCTAGAACTATAAAAATGAGGCATAAGAGTACATAGTCAAACTGATTGACTTAGTAATCTAAATAGAAAAATAGACAATGTGATAAACATATATATTTGAATATTTTGACTTATTAATATAACCTAATAGGTATAAAGGAATACTAGATCAACCAAGTCAACTTAGTACTAAAGTTAGGGAAAAAAATAGTCTATAAGAAACTATGTCAAATAGAATGATAGTGTACTAAAAATAGGGAAATTTTTTATAGTGTAATTGAAAAAAGAAGATAAATAATTCACACAAATAATTATACAAATTAGAATGATCTAATTGGGACACACATCACAAAAGCTTGCTCCAACACTAGCGAATGCAAGTTTTTTAAATACAACATATAATGAGCAGAGAGCAAGTAGTCAATTGAAAAGTAAATGCTAACTAAGTGGTCATCCTAAGTGTTTTTATATTATTATAAAGTTTGATAGATAAGTTAGATAAAAATAGGAAATTAAAAATTAATCTATGGATGGTTTCAAGATGTTTGGGTTGAAAGAGACCTGTGTTGGCAATGGTATTGGCTTTGTATTGAGACCTACCCCCTCACTTCATAGTCTTATAGTGATAAGGGTATCAGGTGATTTTATAATATATACCACTAATCACATGTTTATAATTTTCTAGAAAACCAAATCATCTTCCCCCTTGGTGATGAAATCCAAATAGGTAGGCCTTGGGTAGACAAATGTTAAATTGCATTTAGAAATTATGTGATTTTGTAGTCTATGCAAAAAGAGAAAAATAGTGAAACTAAATGGTATATTGAAAAACAATATAATTATACTATTTGAGATATTCTAAGAATTAAAATAGCTAAAAATAAAAGTGTGAATTAATTAATAGAATATAGTTGTTAATTCTCAATTTAAGAATAATACAGAGTTAGTTTAGATGACATTGTATACAAACATTATAGAACAGAGTTGACAGGGTTGCTACTATAATGTAGAAGTAAGAGTCCTTAATCTAAGTCAACTAGGTCAACATAGTCTTTCAAATAGAATATAGAATACATAACTAGGTCAACTAGGTGGACTTAGTTTACTATAGGATTGTACTTTTGAAGACTACAAACTTTGTGCAAAATAGAACTGTAATGAAGAACTGAATTGAAAGAGAGAGAAAGAAAGGAAACTTGGTGGGTTGGAATATGTTAGGACTATGAATTTTTTGTTAAAGTGCCTTGATTTTTTTTTTCAAGTTCTACCAACCAGTTTTACTGCATTAACCTAGTTTTGTGAAACCTTGTTAAGATGATTAAGTCAACTTCATCGACAGAGTTTGTTATTTATAAGCTGACTGTAATAATAAGTCAACATGCATGACTTAGTTTTCTATTTTAGATGTTCTTTGAGAGACTAATTTGAAATATTTTACATAGTATGTTATTTGGAAATGAATAAGAGTACTATGTTGACTTATTTGATCCAATAACTTCTATCTGATGAAGACTTGCATAGAAAGAATAGAGTTATTTTGATGCGACTGTGTGTTAAACATGTCCACATAATTTATAACTATACTATCCTAGTTGATGTAATATCAACAATATAGAAAAATAATAAAATGATATAAATTAAAATCATGAATGAAAACTTTCAAGGGTTAGATTCACATTGGGTTCACTAAAATGTATGCAATGGGAAATGTAACATATATACAAATCAATCCTAGTTCAAAGAAGATAGATTCTACTTACACATTTGATTAGGGTTACATTAGATAATTAGGTTCATGACCAATATAGATGTACTAAACTAAATTAAGGTATTTCTTACCACAATAATATTACTAGGGAGTGTTCCAAATCTATAGTCAAGCAAAACTATGCATTAACCCTTACTAGGTCCTATGTTTTCATATTTACTAAACTAATAACAAGTAAAAATCTATTCTAGTTTTCACCAAAATTTTATGGCACAAAGTTGGGGTAATAAACAAAAAAAGTAAACATGCATAGAAGATATATATTCAAATCAATGTATACAAAATTATAATGCATGAAAGAAAAGTGCAAATGCATATCTATCTACTCTTACAAAAGAGGAACAAAGTTAGGAATACTTACCTTTGAAGTCAAACTCACCAAGTTGAAATATATCCCTTAGCCAAGGTGATTAAAAATAGGTTCTTATGGTACGTAAAGATGACAATGATAAATAAGCTCTAGGCTACACAACCTATCAATACATCCAAAAGACTTTTCCACAAGACAAGATTCGTATCTCTAAAGAAAGTATGAAACCCTAAACTTGTTCTTCAAGTAGAATGGTGGATAATCAAATGCACAATATATCTTACTTATTTTTGTCTTCATCAAAAATTATGGAAATTATTATGTTTATATAGGAAGATCTAACCCTTAACCCTTCTAAAAAATTTTCCTGATGAGGTTGACCCAGTCAACCTAGTATCATTATTGACAAAAACTCACTAGATCATGGACTAGATTAGCTAAAGGCCAACCTAGACCCTTAATAGGTTTTATTAATAAGAGTATAAGGTCAACACAGATGTCATAATCATTTAAATTATTTTAAATGGTTTTAGGTTAGGAAAAGGGATATTAAAGGTGGTAAAAGACTAGAGGAGGGTGTGAAATAGGAAGAAAAACTTAAGGGAATGGTTTTTAGGAGACAAGTGTGTAGATAACAAGTGGAAAAAGGGAAAATAATCTTATGAAGTATAAATGGTCTACCCACCCTTTCTAAGTGCACCTCTTAAGGCATGCACTCAGAGAGATTGAGACTTGATGGGTTTTTACAAGATAAAGAGTGCCGGTAATTGATAAAATTTTGAAAATATTATGTGTATACACATTATCTCTTTATTCCTAATTTATTATATATTAGTCTAACATAAGTATTATGATGACTCAAACCTATTCTCTTTCATCAAAATTTTTAAGAATTTTTATCTACCATCATCACAAGCTATGGACCTACACCTATTTTCCAATTTCACAGACACATGCATCTTTGTTAGACACTTATGTCAATGTAAGTGTGCTACCCTAATGCAAGTGTCTAATTCCCTAAATTAATCCAATTTTAAAATGAAAACAAATCATTAAGGTTAGAATAAGTGTTTCAATGAAAGATATTCTCCAATGCCTTTGGTATAAATATAAGCTCAACACTCATTCATTCTTGAGTCTGCATAAACCTATAAAAGACCTCTATAGACCAAAGAAATTTATCAAAATCAATCTATCAAACACTTAAATGAATAAAAGATTCCCTATTTTTTCTTATTTCCATATAGTCATAGGGACAACGCATCTATATCTTTGAAGTATTAAAGAAGAAACCAAAGAGCTATGTTTTCTAAGCTACAATCTAGGTCATTGTTGTACTTACTTATCACACATTGCATGATTCATTCATAAACCAACATGTAGAAGATAACTACATAAGTTTGAGTCCCTCTTTAGAGGATTGTTTATGCAGGTAACAATCTTTTATAGATAGGTATTTTGGGTAGCTTAATACCATGTGCCCACTAACTCATTTTTCTCATAACTAATATGAAGATGAATAATTAGGGTTTTAATATTTGATAAGGAGTGACAATCAATGACCCAGATATAAATTCACTAGAGCAAAGATGACATAAAAAAGACTCATCTAAGTGGTTGCATCTAGTTTATTAGGTATTCCATATTGGACACTTATGTCTAGGTCATAAAGTAATGTCAATTTAATTGTCTCAGGTTGATGTAAGTATCTATTGCTACTAAGGCAAAATTTCTAGAATCAAGTGACTCATATACAATCTATATCTAGTCTAGTTTTTGTGTGTTCTAAATATAGATCTATATTATCATCAAAACCAATTAAGTGTCTTATTTTCATTATCATTAAAATATATATCATAGTTTTTATTTCTATTTTTAGCATATCACAATTATAAATTTAGTATATGTTATATTAGAGTTTCATAAATAATTAGACTACTCTAGAGATAGTCTTCTAGCCTTTTTCCCTAGGATATATCTTACCCTTTTAGCCCTAGATTCCCCATATCTAGATTTTAGTGTTAAACATTTTGTGAACTTGATTCATATGAATTAAAATATTATTTTTTTGATTTCTAAGGTTTTTAGTCAGTTAGGGTTTCAATTTGTTGTTCAAATTTTAAATTTTTTAATTTCTAATTAATGGAAAATAGTAATAAAAAAACTTGATTTCAAATGGAAGATAAATAATCATTGATCACTCACCTCAATAATAACAAAGGATTAATAGATTTTTTTTTGTATGTTATAAAAGATTAAATTATTAATCATGATAAGGAAAAGGATTCCTTACCTAGTGATGGTGAAACCTTAGAGGGTGTTACAAATTTTTCCATCCCAATAAGCCTACCTACATCTAATGGAGGCACATGATATGTAATTCAAACTTTATTCTAAAACTAATATTACTAAATCTACCTTGAGAAACTTAAATATTTCAACTAAAATACTAGTTTTAATTCTTATATCTACCAAACCTATGGGTACACCTCCTTTAGTGTTTTATCAAGTGTCCAACCTAAAATACCAAGAGGTGAAATATCTTTTTAAAAAAATAAAACTTTTACAAACTAAAGTTTCAACTAGTAAAGATAATTCTATGAAATCACCTTATGTTATTGATTCACAAGAGGTGTTATATTATCCTCTTGCACAAAAGATAAATTTTCACCCCTTGCCAACTAGTTTTATTGCACTTAAGTTCACATTTTATGATAGTGAGGGTGATCTAGAAAAACATCTATAATCTTTTTATGCATCAAGCCTTGATTATGCCTCCAATGATTAAATTATTTCTAAGGGGCCTCAAGTATTATGCTTTAATATGGTTATATTATTTACCAACTCAATTAGTAAATTCATTCAAACCCCTTGAAGATCAATTTTTGGCTCATTCATCTACTGACACTACTAGAAATGTTTCTTATGGCCAAATTTCAAAAATCAAACAAGGAAACAATGGACCAATCAATTAATATGTCTTAAGATACAAGATGTTGTTAGTTAAATTGACCAATCCTATGAAAGATAAATATATTCAACACATTTTCAAGAAATTTTTGCTTGTTCCTTTACACAATTTCATTGTAATAATTTTTTAAAATCTTTTAATGACTTATGCCATATTTTTCATGATTTTGAAATGAAACTTATCTCATTAATCTAAGTTAAGTATGTACAAAATACATTAACTATAACTACATCTAATACCAAGTTTAATATAAAATTAATTTATAAGGTCAAACCTCCTAAGCCTAAATAATAAATAATCCTAGCTAATGTGGTGTCATGAAAACCTAATAAAATTTTCTTATCCACTACCCCAAGGAGATAATTTACTCACTTGATTGAGTCTCCCACTTCATTATTACCATAGATTGTAGAGTGTCATATTATATGTATCCCTCATCCTTATAGGTTGATATGAGTATACCTCTACCCAAAGGGTATGATGCAAATTCTTATTTTGACTATCACCTAGGCCCTAGACATTATATGAATAAATTTTTTACCTTGAAGAATAAGATCCAAGACCTCATAAATGACAAAAATATTGTATTTTATGATCCTTAAAAGGAATTAGGTTCTCAAACTAGTGTCTATAAAAAAAATATTTAACAATCATTTGCAATATCAATTAAAGAATGATCTAGAAGTGTAAATGACATATAATATGCATCCTCCTCCATGGTATTATTAGTAATTATACATAGCATAAACCTCCTATGGTTTAGAGACCTTATATTATTATTGATGATAATGAGATTAGAGATGATGACTTAGATAATCATTCCTTATTCATTCAAGCATACCTTGATCACCAATGTATAAATAGTGTTATGATTGGTGATGGTGCAAGAAAAAATGCTTGTATCATAACATTACTTATGTATTTGGGGTATATAAATCATGATTCACATCCTTTGACCTATTTAGTTAGATCATTTGATGGGACCTCACAATAGGTTCTTCGTGA
This sequence comes from Torreya grandis, assembly GCA_037957365.1. NCBI lineage: Eukaryota > Viridiplantae > Streptophyta > Pinopsida > Cupressales > Taxaceae > Torreya > Torreya grandis. The sequence goes on along the minus strand of JARHVA010004417.1, from coordinate 237,432 downwards.
GATTGATTTACCCTTAGATGTTGGTCCCACCCATATGGTTATTATATTATCAGTTATACTTTCCAAGGGTGTCTTTGATATGTTATTGGGATGACATTAAATACATATAATATGATCAGTGGTTTATACATTTCATGGGTTTGTTAAATAAATTAGTGTCAATTAGGTAATTCTAGTTTCTATAATTATGTACGAACATACTCTTAAGTAAGATAAATTTGTACCTAGGAAATTAATTATCAAACCTCATAAGGTTAATATTACATAAAAGGATAATCAATAGGTAATCCCCTTTACTAGGAAGAAAATACTTGAGATACCTTTGCATTAAATATCCATAGTGGGTTCCACATAATCTTTATCTACTACACACAATGTTTTGATATCTAGAGCACCTACACAAGTTCCTATTACTGTTACTCCAAAAAAAACCATAGAGTATAAAATAATGGGTTCCATGAACCCATACTCATACTATTTATACTTCACAATCATAGATTATTAGATTACATATGAAAAGAATAAAAAATAATATAGTCATAGATATTATACATATACTTACTCATTGGTAGTAGCATCACTAGTTTATTACACTAGGTTCATAGTGGGTACATATCTATGACCATCTTTTGGATATGATCATATGATAGTATTTTCCCTCAAATATTCCAAAAATACCAAAAAATTCAAAAAATTTAAAACTCCAAAAATATTTTTAGCATTTACATATCATATTAGTTCTTTAACATATATGTTGCCAATTCCATATTGATATATGTAATATCAATATTTACTATATAAATATATGTTTCAAGAATATTTTTAATGTGGTTTAGTAATACACAAATATGTGATCTATGCACTTTTAGATGTTGGATTTTCCCTCTATTCACATCAACAAGATGTTGGTATGATCATGATACATCTAGGTTATATCCTTCAATGGTCATCTTGCATTATCATGTTTGAGATCATATACATACTTACACATGCCTTTATCCATAATTATATATTTTTTAGTGTACTTGATATGTTATGTAATTCACATTTTTTATAACACATATATGAATGGACTAGTATGATATGTTTATTTTGATTAATTATGATTTAATTTATGCACTTATTTAAGTGTCTTGACATGAAATTTTCTTTATTATTTAAGAATTTGAATATGATCCATTGTTTATCACCCCCATGCCTTTGTTTTTTCCCTCTTTAAAATTTGAATGTCATTGTTTATTATTTATTGACATTTGAGTATGTCATTTCTTGCTTTTTGGACATTAGAACAAGTCATGTATATTTGATTGTGTGATATTTGAACAACCCCTTGTTTGAGGTTTCTTTGGACTATTGTATTTTGATTTGCTTTTGATTGATTTTATGTGTGTGTAATTTATTTCTTTATTATCTTGTATTTTTATGATATAGACATTGTCATGTTTCACATCATGTATCTTAGGACTTGGTTTGATCACATTCTTGTGCTTCAATGATATATTTACCTCGACATGTTCCATTGATATGATACATATTAATTTCATAGTTTACTTGATTATTTTATATGTTTGAGTTAAGTTAACTACCAATTTATACTTCCATCACATTTAAAAGGGGGCATATCAGTGTGGGCATGGCATAGAAGAATTAATTTCATATTGCTTCACATATTTAGATTATAGTGGGGGCATGTCTTGTAAAATTGTTCTCCACATTGACACTTACAGTAATTCCCATATTCAAATTTAGTGGGGGCATGTTTTAGAAACATGTTTTCCACACTTATTCACTATTTAGCATGGCTAGATTATAATGGGGGAATGTTTGGGAAACATTTCCTCCATATTGACACTTACACCAATTATCAAAATCAAATTACAGTGGGGGCGTGTTATAGAAACATGTCCTAGACATTGGAACTTATATAAATTTTCATAATTCTCCATATACAATGAAGGCATGTTTTTTGAAACATTTTCTCCACACTTAAATAGTTTCAAGTTAACCAAATTTCATAATTATATGATTCAAATACAAATTTTGTGGAAGAATTATATACGTTAGTACATGTGGATTGTAATCCACATTTTTTTTATATTTTGGGTAGTTGGTTTTTATTGTGGACATACTTAACAAGTTTGGTGATTTGAATATCAACATTCTCTTTTGTTGAAGTCCCCCTTTCTATTTTTTGGCTAAGTCTCAACTTCCTTCCACTACTACCATGTGGCACGTTGGTTCTCATTCATCACTTAAAGGTTCCCAAATTGACCAAAAATAACACTATCTCAACACATGCCATCATGGTCCTAATCTAAGTCAAGTTTCATTTTGCTAGAGCTTCAAATAATGCCATTGGCTAATGAAATACTGGGTGGAACCCACTATGAATTTTTAACAAAGAGGAAATGAATATTTCATGTGTATGCCCCATGCTCATTATTTGTAAAGGAGTTCTCAACTTCCCTAAGATCAGTACCAGCTCACCACATGATGGCTCCATGCATTGTCAATTAAAAAGACGTAAAAAGGTTTAGAAGAGGGATACTCACACCTTAGTGTGCCACACATTATCTTAGAGCTCCTATAGAGTAAATGTTTAATCTATTAGGGATTCAAGTAATGCCATTAGTCAATGGAAGTGGGACCTATTCCTAAAAATAAATCTAGAGGTAGTACAAAAAAGAGACACGCGTCACCATCATAATTCTTCTAAGCAGTATGGAAATCAAAAGGCATTGAGATTGTGAAACATCTAGGATTTTAAGACAAGCTAAACTTATGACCCAAATCTCCTCCTTTCAGTTGTAACGACCTCATCATGAGTGTGAATGTCAGGTTTCAGGTGTCATTTCCTCATGAGACCACTATGCCTATATATTCTAAGCTTCTTTCTTTTGGAAAGGACTGGAGTTGTCAATAGTGTTATCCTTTCAACTATTATTAGAGAGAAGCCATTTATAATAATTTTGGTTTACGAATATAAGTAGAATAAATTATCATTTTCCATTTCTTGACCTTATTAGGTGCCTTTCATAGGAAGGATTAAATATTGTATATTGTGACTTTGGGCCTTTTGGATTTTTTTCTCTACCTAAGAATGAAGAGGATGTGGTCTTTTATGTAAAATTTAATGAAATATATTACTATCTATCATTTATATTCATTTATTCTATAGCATTGGATTTTTTATGTTCTAGGCATTAAATCATGCATATTCTCTTGTTGGCCATTTTGGCCCACACATAAAGCTTTTTCATGGTTTGATGGATTGAGTGGACCAATGTTTTAGAATAGGTCTAATATTTCAAAATGGATATGCAAATATAGGTTCTCATGTGTTTCAAGAATTCAAATCTAGGACCAGGTTGCACAAATCTTAATAATCCATCAAAACCTTAAAAGATTGATCAAAGGATGAATTTGGAAAAGTTTAAGGACTAGTCCATCACCAGGATGTCACAGTGAAATGAATGGAGTAGCTTAATTGAGAATTTAATAAATACACACCATAAATCCTTATGAGATAAAAGGATGTAACACCATAAATTTCTTCATACTCAGAAAATACTCTACAAATTTCATGTCTTGATGAGGTTCCTAACTCAAAATATAATCTTTCAAAGATAGACTTGTAGAGTGAAATGTTCATGCTAATGTCAAAATTAGGCCCTGAAAATAAAACATTTGATATCAAAATTCTTAGATGGTCACACAAAAGTCAAAATAAAGCTCATAAAAATAACCACTAGGGATAAAATTTATGGTCTTATGGATGTCCATGACAATCTCATAAACATCATTTTATAGGTGCACATATGTCAAATTTATGATAGAGAAAAAATAAAACCATTAGATTTTAAATTTGATGATTGTATACAAATCAAATATGTTCACACAGACATTAAATGATGGGCACACAGATGTCAATTTTAAGTTTACAAGTTAATTATTAGAGTTCAAATAGTGGGTCCCAATAAGATCAATGATCAATGTTACTTGATACATTATGATCTAATGGTGTGATCTTGAGTCAACATGTCAAAGGATCTTCATGGTAGGATATTGAGGGCTTGCATTGCATTATATAAGTTTATCCAATGGCATGAGTAAAAGTCCAAAGGTCAATATCTAACAAAAAATATCTATGAGACCAATACGAATAAAGATAACTAGGAGAATTTTGATTTGTCCAAGTTAGTTTTTGATGGAAAAAGTCAAGCTAAAGAGCCATTTTGACCAAAGTAAATAGGTCCTATAGAGATCATCCCTTTTGCCATTAGAGATCAATCAAATTCCAAAGAACAAAAAAATTAAATCATTTAGGTATAAATAACATAAGAAACTACCATTAAGGATAAGTATGGACCTTTGGTTTGAAATTTTATAGCTTGTAGGGTTCATTCTACTATTATGTTTGACATTTTTTAAAGTAGAACCTATGCATACATTGAGATATTGGTTCTTGAAAGGATATAATGGATCTATGTGGACCTAATAAGATATAAAAAAGGGGATATGTGGTCTATATTTACCCATTAACATAATAACAATAGGAAAACAAATAATCTTAGATTGGGTTTCCATCTATAGAATGGACCTATGATCTAGATATGGAGATATGGTAGTTATGTGATTAATGTAAAGGGTCTCATCTATCCACATGGATCTATAATCAACAAATTAGGTACTAATTTTCATTCATTTCATGGCTCTTCCAATTTAAAAATTCAAGGATTTGGTCCTCATGAACACATGAAGTGGGCTTAGGGTCCCAAGATGTGAACTAGTGGTTAGAGGAATAGTTAAGGGAATTGATTTCATCTAAATAGACTTTGTCATCATGATAAAAAAGTTCTTGTCCTTTAGTGAATCTCTCAGTCAATGAAAGGATATCAAATGTTATTGGAGTAATAAAATCTTAGTTGGTTGAAAGAATACATGTATGAAGAAAGGAACTAATGAGCTACCACCACATGACTAGGATCATTTCTCCACTCTACTACGCATTATTCCCATATCTTTCTACTTTATATATATATAGAGAGAGAGACTTTGGAGCCTAAAAAAAATCCCTCAATTCCTCTCTTAGGCATGAATAGTCTCTTCTAAGATTGAGCTTGCAACCTCTTGAGATGAATATAAGACTACTTTTAGTTTCCATTGTTCTGGTATAGTGTGTAATTGTTAGTTTGATTTACCTAGTTAGTTTGATTTACATATGTGTACATGTTAGCTTTTGATCATTTGGTAAACCTATGCATGAAATATTGATACATCATAGATACTTGGAGTCTTATATCTAGTCTTTTCTTGTATCATTAGTGTTTAATAAGAGCTCAAATGGAGTGGATCAACCATCATTTAGGTGCATCACCATATTTAACTTATGTTTCCATTTCATGTTATCTCTGTCTCCCTTTTCCCTAGTCATTAGTAGGTTTTAGTAGTAGAAATGAGATAAAATTATGCATAAGATGAAATAACATAATTAAAAATCTTATAAGTATAACCCCACTATAATACACCCATATCTTTGGGTTAATCCCATGTTAAGCTATATTTGGAAGTAGGATTTGAACACTTATGCTTCTAACTAGGTTGAAATCTAGACCACCAATAGTTTTGGCATGCCTAATATGATAAAGGTACAAAAGAGTGAAAATATATTGGTGTGTATTTCCTTTAATCATCTTGTGGAAGAAATAATGTTAGTACCAATGGTGACTCCAAACCAAATATTTTGGTTATGAGCAGACCATGTATGTCTCATTATAGATTTTAGTCAGTTCTTACATCTCATTTGGCATATGAGGCTAATATGAATAGCTATGGTTAATATCTCTATCATCCACCTCCTTATCAGTATCCCCAATTTGGTCTTCATGATTCATATGAGCCTAATCAACCCTACCAAGATTTTTGTCAAAGGTATGAGGAGCCATGTCAAGTTTCTCATGATAATTATTATCAAGGGAATGGATCTTACCTTCCTCATTGATCTAGGATGATCCCCAAATTTATTCCAAAATTAAGTTTTCATAATTTAATTTGGTAGATGACACAACATAGACCTCATTGAGATATTTTTGGTGCAATTTGAATGGGTCCATTTTGACTCCGTATGCATAAGATATCACATGTTAAGGTTTTTGTTTTACAAGGAAAAAATTATTGTCACAGGTTAATGTTGACCAATGGAATGGTGACATGTGGTAGTTTGAGTGTGAAAAAAAAATTAGTTTTGGTTTACATCCTTCATATTTTATAGTTTATGGTGTTGGTCAAATAAGCCTTGCTATATGCTCACTAGGGGCCCTTAGCAAGGGTTGACACACTTTTTATGAGGGGTGCCTTGCCACCTGTCTTCACATTATTTTGTAATTGGGTTTCATTTTAAACACCAATTTTACTATATAACTCACACATGTAGGACTAATTTATTAACATTTTCTAAACATTAAAATGTTATATGTCCATCTCATGTTTCAATACCAGCTCAAGTTATATTGTAAGTGCCCATTGTCAAGCTGAGTCACCAACTCAAGTTGACCTATTGAGCTGAGTTGATGGTATACCGAGCTTGATTCAATGTTAAAAATAAATATGAGTTTGAAATTTCCAACAATATTCCCAATGTATCTCATAGCCAAACTTCATAGTCAATATTAGAACAAGTTTAAAATTTGAGTCAATCTTGCCAATGGATCATGTATACAAATAATAGACTATTGAATGCTAATATTAGCTTGCATATGCCCAATATGGGATCAAGACTCAATTAAATGCCAAATATAGCCAACAAGCAATTCGTAGACCAAGTGATAATATTAGATTGGTTCAATTTAAATGATGGTGACTCTTAATTTTTTGTACATATGGGATATCAAAAACAACAATTTGCTTTGTTAAAATACTTTGGTTATACTTAAACCCATTTTGGTCTTTTATCCCAATCAATGTGGGATCTTTAAAAATCAAAACATGCTTATTAAAGCCAATTTTCTTCTTGGGGTTTCAAACCCATAACCATTCACTAAAAATACTAGTGTCTTGACCACTGCATTGTTTAATTGGTAAGTAATACAAAAGGAACTAATTTATATATAAAGGCATGTAATTAGTAGACTCGTAGAGAGAAATTAGACTAGTCTATGGAAAACACCATGTTGATGCATTTAAAGGCATTTTCAACCTTCAAAGTAAACTAGAGAAATGTTCTACACTTTGAGAAACTTATGGTGATATATTTATTCTCATAATTTTAGTTTGTTTGAACTAGTTTATAAATCCTTAAACAAAGACTCTTGGTGGATAACTTTAGGAATACAAGATTGTGTCTGTAACAAGAAGGTGAAAGGTTTGTCTATGAGTATTGGGACTTTTTGAATGTATATTTTTGAGTTTTTTACATATTATAAATCCATTTGATAATTTTAAGCTTTGAACATATACTTATAATTCATAAAAATAGATCAAGTTGTGTTCTAAGTGAACCTAGAGACGTAGCTTGAACAATTGGTGAATTCTGTTATCAATTGGTTATTGTGTGAGTTATTATTTTGCATTCTAATTTACATAGTTTTGATTTCAATTTAATTAATCAAGTTAGTATGTAAATTAGTTTAAAAAATGAAAAAATAATGTAGATTTAATATATTTCAAGTTTTGATAAGGCTAAATGGATTATTGAATGAACAATTTAATTCATTCAATTATCGAAATCCATTATTATGTAACCTTGATAAACAGTATTAAAAGGTTAAATTTTGATTCATTTCCTTTGAGTATTTTTAGAAATTAAATGTTTTGATGAAGTATAAATTGTAAACTTTTTTTCACATGGAAAATAGTGTGGATTTTATGGATCAGATTTTGGTATGGGAGCAGTTAGTGTGTTGGGTTAGCTTCTGATTATGTGGATTTGATATCAGTTGTTTTAATTTTAGTTTTTAGTAGTATGAAATTTTTTTTATTTTTTTTTGATATTCTATTTGTAGTGTGAAGTTTATGGTATTAGTTTGTTTGTAGGGAAAAAGAAAACATGGGCAAGTTGTCAAACTAAACTAAACTTGATGATCTTGAAGTAATTAACTAGTAGATTTAAGAAGAGAATTCTTTCCTAAGAGCTCAGTTGTACTCATTAGATGAGGAGATTTCTCATTTTAAATTCAAGTTGTAAACCAAGGATGAGCTCTTGGTAAGATGTAGAGTGAATAAAAACATAGTCTTCACCAATTGCATTTAATTGTAGATGTAGTCACTATGACTAATGAGTGCAATGTCAATTATTCATCTAGTAAATCCTTTCATTTAGTTTTAGATGTTTTAGATGTGGCTTTGGGTAGTTTTGAAAACACACAAAGCACATTGGATCTAAATTATTACTAAAAATGGGTTTTGATAGAAGGGAACTTGGAAAAAATGGCCAAGGTATTACTAACCCAATATAGGTAGAGCATAGATCTCATCATGCAGGATTGGGTTACACTAGTGAGAATGGTGATATTGGAGAAAGTTCCTCCATTTTTGAAATAAGAGAAGCTTTTGACAACCAAGATTCAAGGCCACTAACAATGTAGAATGGTGAACAGTATAAGAAATCAAGTAAAAGGGGTATTGAGATTTCACCTCCTCATTATTACACTATAAATAACACCAATAGGAAATTTAATCCTAAAATTTTTGATGCACTCTTTCTATTTAAGTAATTTATCTTTAATATTCAAAAGATGTTGCATGTTTTTCCTTGCATGTTTTACATATTAAGAAATCATTCTAAAATATATTATTGGAAAAATAAATCAATAATGAAGAATTTTTTAGGTTCTAAAGATCAATCTCATCCTATTAAAATGAGAAATGGAAAATGGGTGACATCACCTAAAAGGAGGGATGTCTACACTCATTGTCACATGAATGGACATTGGGTTGAAAAGTGTTGGAAACTTTAACCATCCCACCATCTTGGTAATGGTAAGAATAAGATGGTTTATAAACCTATTGATAAGGTAATTAATGAAATTAAATCAAACATATAGATGTTATTATATACAGTAAAGAAATTAAACCAACTAAATAGGGAAATCTAATTAAGATGGTTGGTAAATAGTTTCTGAATTTCATGATGTTATGATTAGTGGATTAATGTTTAAAAGCATTGTTGGAAATTATTATTGAATGTTGATAAAGGAAATATGACTCACTTTGATATATGCATTCGTATAGCTACTGTGAGAACACTTTGAGACAAGTGCATCATGCAAAGTTTTTAATTCTCACACTTATTATTAGAAAAGCTTTATTCTTGGAATCTCCAAATTTAGTTTTATGAGTTTCCTATTGAATTGTTAAGGAATTTAACTCATTGATCAACTTTGGGGATTGATAGTAGTATATAGGTTGTTGGGTAGGATTCAATTTTCCTATAATACTTATTTTAGAATAACTACTATTTTGGGATGCATCTACTTTTGGCATGTGTATGTTTGGATACATTTGTAAGACCCTATTGGGTAATGTTTGTAATGTTAAACACTATAAACTATTTGTTGTTTCCAAAGTTGTTTAGCATTTTAAGAACCATTGGCCAGTGTATTTTGAAATGGTCACAATAATTAATGTATTTCATTTTCATTAACAAACTTGTTTTGTAGTTGTATTTGTGATTGTTGCAATATTTGGTAGTTTACCATTTATAGGATGTGATAGTTAGGCAAATACTTTAACAAATGTTTTGATATTTATTGATAGTTGTATGATTTAGCGTAACTAATGCCTTAATTTTAGGCATTTTATATTTTTAATTATGAATTAGTATGATTTCTCCATTTTTATCATTTGATATGATCTAGGTTATGTACTTTGATGTGTTTCAAAGAACCATATAGCATTTTAATGGAGACTAGGATTTTGGGGACCAAAATATCCTAGTGGGGAGGTTTGATCTAAGAGGATCCCCAAATTTTTTCCAAAAATAAGTCTTCATAATTCAATTTGGTTGATGATACAACATATATCTCATTAAGAGTTCTATGGCATAATTTGAACAAGTCAATTTTGACTTCGTATACACAAGATATCGCACACTAAAAATTTTGTTTGATAGGGAAAAAAATTAGTGTCACAAGTTTATGTGGATTAATGGAATAGAGACACATGAAATTCTAAGTGTGAAAAAAAAATTGGGTTTCATTTACATCCTTCATCTTTAAAAGTGTATGGTGTTGGTCAAATGGGCCCTATTATTTACTCACTAGGGGCCCTCAACAAGGGTCAGTACAATTTTTATAAGGAGGGGTTCCTTGCCACTTGTCTTCACATTGATTTGTAATTGGGTTTCATTTTAAACATCAATTTGTCTATGTAACTCATGCATGTGGGACTAATTTATTAACATTTTGTAAATATTGAAATGTTATATGTCTAGCTCATGTTTCAATACCAACTTTAGTCACATTACAAGTGTCCATTGTTGAACTAAGTCACCAATTCAAGTTGACCTACCGAGTTGATTTGACACTATACTGAGCTTGAGTCAATGTTCCAAATCAAGTTGAGTTTGAGATTTCCAATAACATTCCCAATATATCTCATAGCTAAGTTTTATAGTTAATGCCATAACAAGTTTGCAATCTAAGTTGATCCTAACAATAAATCATGTATACCAGTAATATAATTTCAAATTACAATATCAACTCACATATGACCAATGTGAGATCAAGACTCAATCAAATGCTAAAGATAGCCAATAAGTAGTCCATAGACCAGTGGAAATATTGGATTGGTTCAATTTAAATGATGGTGGTTCTCAATTCTCAGTATGTGGGATATCAAAAAAAATAATTTTCTATATTAAAATACTTTAGTTATACTTAAACCCATTTAAATATTTTATCCCAATAAATGTGGGATCTTAAAAATCAAAACATGCTTGTTAAAGCCAATTTGCCTTCTTGGTGTTTCAAACCCATAACCATTCACTAAAAATACTAGTGTCTTGACCATTACATCAATCAGTTGGTAAGTAATACCAAAGGCACTAATTTATATATAAAGGCATGTAATTAGTAGAATGGTAGAGGGAGATTTGACTAGTCTATATAAAACACCATTTTGAAGAATTTAGAAGCATTTTAAGCCTTTAGAGTAAACTAGAGAAATGTTCTACACTCCAAGATACTTTTGGTGATATATTTATTCTCTTAATTTGAGTTCTTTTGGGCTATTTTATAAATCCTTAAAGAGAGAATCTTAGTGGATAACTTCAAGAATGCAAGATTGCATCCGTAATAGGAAGGTGAAAGGTTTATTCATAAATACTAGGACTTTTTGATGGTCTATTGCTAAGTTTTTACCATCTTAGAAATCCATTTGACAATTGTAAGATTTGACCATATACTTATAATTGATGGAAATGGATCGATTCAAGTTCTAAGTGAACCCAAAGATGTATTCTGAGAAACAAGTGAACTTTGTTATCAATTGGTTGTTGTGTGAGTTATTATTTTGCATTCTTATTTCTGTAGTTTTGATTTCAATTTAATTAATCAAGCTAGTATGAAAATTAGTAAAAAAATGATAAAATAATAGAGAGTCAATATATTTTAGGTTTTGATAAGGTTAAATGGATTAATGAATGAACCTAAAAATTTACTTCATTCAATTATCAAAATCCATTATTATGTAACCTTGATAAACACTATTAAAAGGTCAAATTTTGATTCATTTCCTTTGAGTATTTTTTGAAATTGAATTTTTTGATCAAGTATCCATTGTAAACATTTTTTCACATGGAAAATAGCGTGTAATTTATGGATAAATAATGATGTTGACTAGTAGTATTAGGATCTATATCAGTCATACACACAAGAGTATTTCCCTGATCCTCCATATGAATAGAAAACCTATCATAATACTGCTCCTTACTAGCCCTATCATGAGTCATCCATACTATCACTCAAGAAAACTTTAGTGAGCCTTGAAAAGTATGCAATAGAATTATAATCATAAAATTAATATGTCCAAGATGTCCATAATCATGAAATATATTATGTGAGTGAGGAATTACTTAAAATGAAAGAAGAGTGGGGACTTATTGAGAGAGAAAATTAGAACAATATTGCATGTGAGATGACAGATGTAAGTGGTTACATTAAAATTATTGAGGATAAGCTAAAAGACATTGGAGAGTAGTAGGCCCAACCTCACTAATCTTATGCCTCTATATACACCACTTTAGCCTTCTTATATGCCACCCATTATTCCCCAAGAGACCATTACAAGTGACCATTTGACTATTCCAAGTTCTTCATATGTTTCTCACACCTTTCCTTCTTAGAAATCTATCAAAGAAAGATATAAAAGAAAGAAGGAGATGGTTTTGGAATTGCCTACTATTGAGATCCAAGATTCCATCCTTTTCCAAGAACCCCTTATGAGGTTTTTCAATTTTATAAGTTGGAATCAAGTGGTGAAGTCACATAAAAGTGGACAAAGTAAGGAAAATCTAGATTTGAGAGCCCAAATTAAAAGAGAATTTAAACTTATGCTAGTCTCTCCCACCCCTCCTCAAGAATATTATTGTGTTCATTATCTTCATAAATCCATTGACCAACTTAAAGTGAAGCTATTTCTAGAGAATATAAATAAGTATATTAGAGAGTTATAGTTGAAGACAAGGAAAGAGGAGGAAAACCAAAATCAAAGAGTCAAAGAAGAACCTCTAGATTTTCCATCTCAGAACCAAATCATACATTTGAGAAAATTGAAAGCTACTCAACCCCCATCCCTCCCTTCTCAAGAATATAGGTCATTTCTATCTTAGAAATCCATCTAGAGCAATATGCAAAAGAAGGAAGAGGACATGACTATCAGAGACAAGCATTTGGACCAAGGAGGTGTCACAAATGTCTCATCTCTCTTGGATTCATCCAAAGAATATCCTATACCACTCTTAAAAGAGGTAAGTACTGAATTCCATGTTGAAATCATAATTGATGATGATGAATTATCAAATTCAAAGGAGGAAATCATTATTTTAATACCACTTGGAAATAAAAATAATGACTTAGTCTTTCATAATTGAAAAGAGGATGAATTATAGGAACAAGTGCAAGTTAGAGATGATATCCAATATAAATAACCTATGAATCACATATTAGCTATCCAAAATCAATATTTGTATAAATATTTTGTGGTAGATAATATAGATAAAGTACAATCTCATCTTTATTTAGAAGGAAGCCATGAGGAAAACTCACATAGAGCAATTACTAAGATTGAGAGCATTCCTAAAGAAGAAAACCATTGGAAATAGTTGTACCATGATTTCATGAGTGACATTAATGTAATTAAGATGGTAGACTTGGATAATGGTATAGTGTTTTAGGTTGAATCTTTATTTTAGGATTCCATTAACATTTTATATCTTTAAGAAGATAGTGTTATTTTGGGGATGCCCAAATATAATGAGAAGGTTGGTATTGATGAGGGATTGGTATGAATAGAATTCATGGATGAGATTGAGATATATGTTATTGAAAATTATCAAGTGCTTGAGAAGGTGGACAAGGAGTTTCTCCTAGAGGACATTAAAAAATATTGGGTAGAATATGTAGAACTCCTTAATGAGATTAAAAAAATTGTAGCTGAAGAGGAATCTAGTCTTATTGAGAGAACCATGGGAATCAAGAAGGTATGACTTATTAAACCACCATTATAGGTAATAGTCAAGGAACCATATGATAAAGATGAGACTATTTGGATGAACATAGCTGACCTATTTGGAGCTATTTGGTTTTCATTAAACATCATGCTAAGGAAGTTGATAGATGTAACAAAGAAAATGAAGGCATAAAGGCTAAGGATCAAAGACCTACATGCCTCATTTAATTACTCATCCCATGATGTAATAAGTTTGTCAAACTTTCCTTTTGATCTAGGAGGAAAGGTACATGTCAATTCAAGTTGTATATATTAGGATAGTTTTGTTAAAATTTCTCAAAGTGAAATTTATAGCACATTTGTTTGTTTTCCCTATTTTATTCTAGGTTAGTTTCCCTTTAATAAGTGACTTGGTAAGTCTATTTTGTTTTGTTCTTTTCTTGGTCCTTTATTTGGTTCAAAAATATGTTATATAAATAATTGACATCTAGTGTTGGATCTAGGTCAATACATTGTACCCAAATAGAGACTCCATACCCAATGGACTAGAGAAGGAAGGAAACACCTATGAGTCATCAAGTATGCTTGCAATTTTGGTCCACACATAAATATTTTACATGGTTTGATGGATTGAGTGGACCACAGGTTTGGAACATGTCTAAGATTGCAAAATGGAGATGCAAATTTAGGGTCTCATGTGTTTCAAGCATTTAGATCCTAAAATAGGTCGTAAAAATATTAATAACCCATTGTGACCTTGAAAGATTTATCAAAGGATGAATTTGGAAAATTTTAAGGACTAGACCATCACCAAGACATCATAGAGAAATGAACAGAGTAGCCTATTTGAGAATTTAATAAATATACCCTATAAATCCTCATGAGCCAAAAGGATACAAATCCATAAATTTATTCATGTTGAGAACATAATCTATAAATTTAATGTCTTGATGAGGTTCTAAACTCAAGATATAAGATTTCAAAGATAGACTTGCAGAGTGAAACATGCGTGATAACATCCAAATTAGGCCCTAAAAATAACCATTTGATTTCAAAATCCTTAGATGGGCACGTAGACTTAAAAATAAAGCTTAAAATAAAGAACCACTAGGGATTAAAATTAATGGACTTATGGACATCAATGACAGAATCAAAAACCTCATTTGATGGGTGAACATACATCAAATTTAAGATAGAGAAAAAATGAAACCATTTGGGTTTAAATTTCATGGTTGTGTAGACATTAAATACATTCATGTGGAAATAAAATGATGAACACTCAGACATCAATTTTAAGTTTGTCATTTGAGTTAAAATTATGGGTCCAAACAAGATCAATGACAATGTTTCTTCATACATTATGATCTAATGGTACGAGCTCAAGTCAACATGTTAAAAGATATTCATGGAAGTAGATCAAGCACTTGTATTACATCATTTAGATTAATCTAATGGCATGATTAAAAATCTAAATATTAAGATCTAACATCAAGGATCTATGGGTACAATAGGAATAAATATAGATAGGAACATTTTGATTGGTCCAAGTCAATTTTTGATAGACAAAGTCGAGCCAAGGAGCCATTTTTTACCAAAACAAATAGGTACTATAAATATCATCCATTCTACCATTAGATCTTAATAAAACACCAAAGAGTGAACACATTAATGTAGTTAGGTATAAATAACATAAATGACCACCATTAAGTCTAAATACAGACCTCTGGTTTGATAGTTTATAGTTTACAGGGTTCATTATACGACTATGTTCACCAACTTTTAAAGGAGAACATGTGTATACAATGAGCTCTTGGTTACTAAAAGGAAATAATGGATCTATGTGGACATAATAGGATCCATAAAAGGGGATATGTGGTTTATAGGTCCCCATTAACATAATGACTATAGGGAAACCAATAATCTTAAATTCATTTTTTGTCTATAGAATGGACCTATGATCCAGATATGGAGATATGGTAGATATGTTATTAATGCAAAGGGTCTCATTTATCCACATGGATCTATCATAAAATAAAGTAGGTACTATCCATCATCCATAACATGGATATGTTAGTTTCAAGATTCGAGGATTTGATCCTCATGAACATTTCAATTGGGCTTAGGGTCCCAAGATGGTGAACTGATGGTTGTAAGAGTAGTTAAGGGCATTGATTCCGTCAAAATATACTTTTTCATCATGCCAAACAAGCTCTTGTCCTCTATTAATTATCTTAATCAATGAAAGGATCTCAAAGGTTATTGGATTAAGAAAAGGCTAGTTGGTTAGAAGAAGACATGTATGTAGAAAAGAACCAATGAGCTACCACCAGATGACTAGGATCCTTTCTCCACTCTCCTATGCATTGTTACCATCTCTCTCTCATTTTATAATATATATAGAGGATTTTGAGCCTAAAAATTAATCCCTCTATTCCCCTCTTAGGCATGACTAGACTCTACCAAGATTGTTCTTGTAACATCTTGATATGAATACAAGATAATTTTTTAGTTTCCATTGTTCTAGTATAGTTTGTACATGTCAATTTGATTTGCATATGTGGTAGAACTCTCTTCCTTTCCAAGTATTTCTCTCACCTAGTTACTAGTTAATCTTATTTTATAAGTCATGTTTAGTGTTCTATATCTTTTTTTTGGAGCTAACATGTGCATACTTTGATAGGTTGGTGTCTTGTATTAGACCTCTCCATTACTTCCCTCAGCTTTTGATCATTTATTGAACCTTTACATGAAATAATGATACATGATAGATACTTGGAGTCCTATATCTATTATTTTTCTTATCTCATTACTATTCAATAAGAGTTTAAATGGACTGTATCAACCACCATTTAGGTGCATCACTATCTTTAGATTAGGTTTCCCTTTCATGTTATCTCTCTCTCCCTTTTCCTTATTCATTAGTAGGTTTTAGTAGTATAAATGAGATAAAATGATACATCAGAGGAGATACCTTCCTTAAAAATCCTATAGGTATAACCCCATTATAAGATACCCATAGTTTGGGGTTAGTCCCATGTTGAGCTAGATTTGAAAGTAAGACCAGAACACTTTTGCTTGTAGCTAGGGTGTAATCTAGACCACCAGCATCTCTTTTAAATTATCTTTAGTGTTTCAAAGGTTCAATATATTTTATGTAATATTAGGTGGATACATTAAAATTTCAGTGCATCACCTTAGATATCTCTATTTTAGTTTTATTTACATCTTTTTTCTTCCCTATTTTTACCACCAATTAATTCAAAGAGTTAGCTTCTAAAATCTTGGAGGTTAATTCAAATATTTAAAATTTGGTCCCACATCTATAAATCTTCCCATAGGGCATTATTTTTTAAGATAAATAATTTTAAGCATCAATAGTTCCCTTTTCTAGCACACCTAATGAGACCTAAACCCATACATGCTTGACTAGAAATTTAGGGTTTATGAATGAGAGACCCATCACAAGGTCATAAAAAACATGGAATCCAATCTTAATTATACCAAATTTGATAGATATGACTCACCAAAAAGTTTTAAGGTCCATTGTATCTTAACAACCATAAAAAATGGTGATCTTAGGACCACCAAAAAACATAATAGCATGGAACAGTGGTATCCCACTCACTCTTCTAGTATAATTGATATATGGGACCCTATTCCTATTAACACCAAAAAGTAACTCCCTAAATTCATAAGGGAAGATCTCAAAAGTATAGCATAACATCTTTAAGATTTCTCCAATGTTTATATGATGCATTAGGTCACACAATAAAATGTGGCTTTAAGGCTACTATTTACCTCTCTTAAAGGGAGAGATTGTGACTGGTATTAGTCCTTGCCACTCAAATCCATTGAAACTTAGGATTACTTAGGCAAAAACTTCTTTGAAATATTCTATGAGAAGGTAGATTGGTCATCTCTTATATAATATTTAATAACTATCAAGAGAGTTCCATAAGAGGCTATCATTGACTTTAATACTAGGTTTGATAAAACTTAGTGAATAATCCTAACATTAGCTTAGCCTCCCACTATTATATTCATAGTTTTCTACCTTAAATACTTCATCTCAAACATAACTATCATGATTTAGTCATTTGGGGTCTAGATGATATCGAATATGTATGACTTAGCAATTAGAGTGGAAAATAATTTGATAGATGTTAGGAATCTTCCCCCATGACTAATAATGCCCATGTTCCTAAAAATATCCATACCACTACAACAAAAAGTCCCAAACACTTTATAGGCATTGTATTCCATGTATGTATATCTTCTTACTCAAATAAGTACATCCTCATCATCCTTGCTAGCTACAGAGATGAATGACATGAAAATAATCCTACGGAACTTCTCAAATGAGATCATAAATCTCAAGAGGTAGAAAGTTATGCTCCAAAATCCCCCTTACCAAAATTATCAAGAAAGAGGAGTGCCATATCATCATAACCAATTCTAGGAAAGGTAGAGATTGAATAATTAGGTGTCAAATCACCAATTATGACTTATAAATCAAATCATCCTAGTTATTAATCCCTTGCAAATGGTCCCACGAAACTCAAATAGATAGTTAGTTATTATCAAAAAAGCTTGGTGGATGATTCTAATTCATGGTGATTTTTATGCAATGATGTGCATACACCTTGAAATTATCCAAGAGATAAATTATCGAAAAAGGTTACCAAATAATGAAGACAAGGGAATGCACTTGATTTAGCTTCCTTTGGATACCAATCCCCAAGGGTTGAAAATTCTATCCTAATGGCCCAAATGTAAGGAATTTTCTTTGAAAATAAGAGAAGATAATATTAGATTATGCACTTTTCTCTTAGATAAAATGTGAAGATATAGTCTATGAGAGCAAGGTCCCCATGATGAAAACCTTGTAAGTCTAATTAGAATAATACACTTGATCCAAGAAGATACTAGTTGAGACCTAATAAGCCTTCACTAGGCCTAAGATGACTTCCACAAAAAAACTGAGACCCTAACCATCAGCCCTAGCATATCAAAAGTAGAGTAAAATAATGCAAAATAAGATAAATGACCTTAAATTCTAGCCTTAAGGGTCATTTAATATGGTAGAGTAGCTGAAGAAGGCCCCAACCAATGTTTCTCTTTAGGATGCCTTGTCTATACTCAATTAGAATTCTCTCTTATGAGAGGCATTGGAAAACTAAGAGAATATTGCACAAACCAAGGGAAAGGAAGCCAATAATAATGCACATCCCCATGAACCATATACATTCATCAAATCCAAAGAATGTGTAATTAAAATAAAACCTACACCATTTTATTTAACTCTTATTATGGGGAATAAGTTTTTGCATAATTATATGATTGATTCTGGTGCCATCACCATAGTGATGCCCAAGCAAATTATGGAAATAGTGCAAGTTCAATATGAAACATTGAATAAAGGATTAATGTAGTTAGATGGGAAGAAATTTTAGACCATAGGTATCATCAAGGCTCTTCCTTTAACTTTTTACTTTTATCCCAATATCATATTCCCCCAAGAAGTTGTGGTAATTGACATCCCACTAGACTTCAGGTTATGTATGTCAAGAGATTTCATGGTCAATATAGGTAGTTACTTGTCTTTGGATTGGTCTCACTTGATTCTAAAAACCAAATATGGCTCAAAATTGAAGGAATTATCCCAATTACTACATCTAGAGCACATATCTGATGATGCTATAATGAATTTTGAATTGACACACACCTCTTTCTCCAAGAAAGAGATGTATTTCATGGTAATACTCAAGGAAGAAAGAGTGATAAACAATAATAACCTAGAAGAGGAAGTCCTTATCAATGAATTCATTGAGAATGATCTATCCATGAAATTTTATGCCATTGGCCTTAGGAATTATTTAATCTATGATGAAGAGTGAGTCATACCTAAGTTCATAAATAAGAGGGAAGATTAGAGCAAGGAACCAAAAAATGAGTCTAAATTTTAGACTCCAAATTTTGATGGTGCAACATGTAAGACTAGATCCAGAGTTGGTATTAAATTGATATCTCCATATAGAAAAGAGACCCTTCAGGCCTTTCACTTCCAATTTTATTACATAAATAATGAATCTAACTATGAAGCATTGGTCCATATCCTTAGCCTCACCAAACACATGGGGACAAAATAGTTAATGATGTTTGGAGATTTCAAACTGGTGATAAAGCAAGTAAGAGGAATCATGAATACAAATAATGTTTACATGAGGGCTTACCACCATCAGATATGGAATTTTATCAAAGCATTTGAAGCACTCAATATCTAACTCATCCCTAGGTCTATGAATGCTTAGGTAGATAAAATAGTTGAAAATGGCTCCCAATTTGATCTAATAACTAATTTGCTCACCACAAAACAAGTAGTGTAGGTGATTATCAGACCCACCATCTCAGATAATGATAAAAATTGGTAAGTGTTTGAGATCAATGCCAAAATTATTGTGTTTCTTTGATAGTCATGAAAATTCATGGATCAGTTGTAGCTAAAGTTCAAAGAGGCCTATAGAGATCATATTATGCAACTAAATTCCAATAAACTTCTAAAGGGCCTAATCACCCTAGAGAATATATTTGATTTCAATGGATCCTAGAATGATAAATGGAAATTTATCATATATGAAATTGACTACTCTAAGCTAGATGTAGGAGAAGGAAGGAAAATAAAAGTGGGGAAAGAAGTTTCCCAAAAAGATAAGAAGTGATTGATATTCGTTTGTAATAAATATGAAGGGGTTATGGCCTAAAACTATGATGACCTAAAAGGGTATGACCACAAGGTCATCTAACACATCATAAAACTAATTTATGGGTCCAAACCAATTCTCCAAAATAAAATGTTGGTAAATCTAAAGATTGAGTATCTTATGGATTAAGAATTGAGGAAATTGATCAACTCAAGATTATATACCCGATAAAGCATTTGACTTGGGTTTTCAAATTTAGTTCTAGTGAGGAAAAATAATGGAGAAATTAGGATATGCATATAATTTAGGGATTTGAACAAAACATCTCTAAAATGTTATTACCCCCTTCCTTATATGGAATAGATCCTCCAAATGGTAGTGGGTGCAAAATTTTTCTCTCAACGAGAAGGGTTCTCAGGATATAACCAGGTATGGGTTAATGAGGAAGATCAAAAAAAGACCACGTTCATTAAAAAGTGGGGAACCTTCACCTATGTAAAATTACCTTTCAACATGTCTAATGTGGGCCACAAGTAGATACTGATGGCCATAGACTACTTTATGAGGTGAATCGAAGCAATTCCATTGAAAGAAGTAACTAAGAATGTGATCCTCAACTTCTTAGAAGAACAGTAGTAATGTTTGACACTCTAAAAATGATCATATACAACAATTTTAAGTCCTTCCTCAGTTTAAATAATTTTGAATTTGCACTCCAAAATGGCATTTTCTTGAAGATTTCATCTGATTACAACCCATAAAGGAATGGGTTAGATAAATTAAAAAACAAGAACCTCATAAGGTTAATCAAGAGGATTGGTGATGACCAATAGAGGGAGTGGCATAATCATCTAAAGATGGCTCTATGGGCTAATTGAATCACCCACAATAATATTTTAAGGACATCCCTATATGAACTAGTATATGGGAAAGATGTGATCATGCCTATATTGATAGATATTCCTACTCTACAATTGTTTAAATTTATCAAGATATCAAAAATTAGAGTAATGGAGGTTAGATTGGTAGAATTACTAAATATTCAAGAAGAGAGATAACAAGCTAGTGATGCTAAGGTCACCCAATAGTTGATAGTTAAGATATCGTTTGATAAGAAAGTATCTGACCCAATATTCAAGCTAAGAGACTTGGTTCTATAGTATAATGAAAGGGCCACAAAGTTGGGTTAGCATACAATGTTTGATTCTCTATGGAGAGGACCCTTCTACATCATCAATAATATGTAGGGAAATGCATTCAAGTTGGTAGATAAATAAGGCAATGCCTTAGATATTCTAGTTAATGAAATCCACTTTAAGTACTTCAACTAACTTGTGAGCCTCATTTATGTACATAGTTAGGTAGTTTCCCTTTTGTTAGTTGGTTTCCTTTTCGTTATTATATATTTTTTTAAATAAGTATAATGGGAATAAGTTACCATTATCCCATTTCCAAGTGTCCATTCCTTAGATATCCTTATATTTCAATTGTCTACTAATAGATAGTTATATACCTTACTCCCCATATAATTAATGTAAGACATTCCTAATTGTATGATTTATCATAAGGATCATTGTAAATATCTAATGAGACATTATTCAAGCATGCATGCCACCTTCCTCATCTATAGGGGCTCTAATTTAAAAAGTTATATGATGATCATGCTATAAGTTTTGGCCTATAAATACCCATCTCCTAATTAATCCAAACATTTAAACATCTTAAAATTTTTAAGAGAGTATTGAGCATTGAGCAGAGCATCTTAAGTAAATAATTGTGAGTAAAAGTTAGTGTAAAGTGTTACCAATATTTATCTTAAGGTAGATAAAATATTTTTTGAGAGAGTTATAATATGGAGACTTATGGATCCTCATTTGGTAGCACACATCCTAGGAAGTAGAGGAATCATAGATTAGGTAGTCATGGAGACATTGCCTCATAATTTGTAGGAATCAAGTCATATGCTTCTACCTTCACACAATAAAATACCTTAGTGTTAAACATCAAAAGTGTTTCTAAAGGACATTATAAGAACATGACACTAGTCTTGGACTATGTATATGGGATCTTTGATCCCAAATTGACCAGGAATATGAAAAACTTGAGGGAGGGTCCTCACAACCACATGGTCTCAAAGGTTTAAAAAAATTACTTTAATTCATTTGGTTTTAGGATTTGAAGCTCCAAAATGGCTCAATACATGGTTCCCCTCATGCACCCATGCCTAGAGATCATTGCCTTATGTGTGAAGAGATATAATTCCACCACTAGCATTAGCATAGACAACCATATAAACATGGAAATTAGTGCCAATGTGATGAGGAAGATGATATGGTTCCCTAATGACCCCAACATAGACATATATGACATGGAGATACTATAAAACATATGGGACATTCATGTCCAAAATCTAAAGTTATTGAACTAAGATCTCCATAATTTATATATAGAAGTGTCACCTCTGCCTATCACTCTCACAAATTTTGTGGCATAAGACATGAGAGATGCCATTTTAATGCTAGAATTCATATTTAGAATGGACTTAGATGTTACTTTCCATGATTTGCAATTAAGTTTAGTCTTCCATTTAAATATAGTAAGCAAGGAGAAATCTTACAAGATAGACTTCATAGATTCCATCAATGATACCATACATAATTAGCTAGTGAATTTTTTGGCCCAAAATACCTTCAAGTATTCTTCCTTCCTTCTCCATATGATCTTATACCAAATATCCTAGTTTTTTCTCTCTATATTTTACTATTAGCATGACTAATATGGGAATATATCCTCACATGGTGATTCCCATCTCCACATGGACCCACATCCTATTATCCATGCAATATTAATATGAATTTTTAGAGTGTTTCCTATATTTGGTCATAATTGACCTCAATCAAGAGGCCATCATTTTTAGATTGATAACCACCAAAGAGAATGGATCACTAGCAAAAAATATTCCAATCGATTGGTTCTTGGAAGCCCATTTTATATTCATCAAGGTTCATAGTTTTAAGGAGGATCCATTCCATCTCTCATACCTACTCATAGATAGAACCTTTACCCTAGAGGTGGCTTGCCAGCTTGATGTGGTGGACTTGGTATATGACACAATCTATAAGAATAAGGCCATATATGATGTCCCCTTCTCAAGTGGGGGGTATTATAGTGATGAATATGTCATAGGATGATTTTTTTATGATCAAGATGGTAGAGCTTGGCCTAAAAAATATCAATGATAAATGAAGCTATGATCTCGTTAGTCATATAACTAATATAAATATTGCTACCACATTTATTCATGAGCCTTGATTGTATTACAAAGAGTGGAGGTCACCAATGGAGGATGATATTGTACACTATCTGGATATATCAAATATCCCTTCAAAAACCCACCAACCATGGGAGTCTTTCCATAAACTAGTCTAAGATTTTGATCCTACAAAGACCATGAGAAAGGGTCTAAGGGAAAAACTCATCTAGAGGGGATAAATTAAAGAGAAAATAGATGCCTATTGGAAATATAGGTAATAAATTGACCAAATGGAGCTCAATTTTGAGGATGTGGACTTCAATGAGAAATTTGATAACCTTTAGGATGATCACCATGAGGAAGAATCCTAGGAAAAAGAAGAGGTTTTAGTCAAATAATAAAAAGAGGAGACTCCATTCAAAAAAGAGGAGGAAGTTTGTGTAATTCAGAGGCCTCTTTCCTAGCCACCACCTCTATATCTAGCTCCCCTACAACAATATTAGGTTACTATAGGGTATCTTGAGGTAGAGTCAACTCATCCTAACTTCGAGGTGAAACCCTCTAACCCTCTTCCTAAGCCCAAAAAAAATAAGGTATGGTTTTTTGACCCTCTTATTTCCACTTCTTCATCATTCTTCACTTCATATTCACCTTCCACCAAGTCCGCTACACTTGCACCTCTTACCATCATGCAATCAATCACCTTGATTGAACCATTTCTCACTCATCCATCTTCATCCATTATGTCATAATTACCTTCCACTCCTCTATAAGACCTCATATCTTTCTAACCTTCTACCCTAACCCTTCACCTATTCATCCCTTAGGGAATAATCTCTATTTCTTTATAGCAGCAAGTGACCATTCCTTTCAAACTACCACAAGGATCCCCTTTTATGGGAGAAATGAATAAATCTTAGGAGTAATTATACTAGTAGTTGGAGACTAAAATCAAAACCCAATAGGTTTGGGTAGAGAAAAGAAGATGAAAAATGGCCAAGTCACTAGAGACACCACATATGCAGTCATTCTTTGACTCCATGAAACAATCTCTGATGATTGCACATATGGTACCATAAGTAATCAAGACACAAGAATATATTCAACTAGGGTATTATTAAATACATGCCATCAAACTTAATCTTAGCTAGGCTAGACCATATGATAAGGTTAAATTGATGGAATAAACCAAGAAGTCTATCACCATAGACTATCTCAAGGTAGGCCATCAGTCAGAAAAAAAGAGAAGGAACTCATAAGAGTTAAATCTATTATTTACCACTTGAATTTTAAGGCCAAGGCCAAATATGTATATCTAACCAAGATGAGGTCCAAACTATAAATCCATGTCACCAATGAGATCTTCTAAGTAGAAGCCAACCAAAAGGCTCAGCTATGAATTCAAGTGTTAGAACTATAGGTTGAAATAGATGGCCTAAGAAAGAAGAAAGTGGTTGTAGAGAATAAGTTGTAATAAAATGAATTAGAGATTGCATAGACCCATAATATCCTCTTGGACTCTATAATCATGTAGAAATAAATGCAACAAGAGTCTTTAGCCAAGGACTAATAAATGCAACAAATGAAGAATGACTTCATCACCCACTCCCAAATCATAGGTATCATCCTTATGGTTTAATAATTGTATGTATTTTACTGTGAGATAATAAAAAATGTGGTTATAAACTTGAATCCAATGCTTGGTTTTATCAAGGGCTCACAGTGCATGTGTGCACATGTGAGCACATCTATGGATTAGGTGCTTACCTTCATATCCCCCAAGGTTCAATATTCATATCTCCTAGTCCAAAAGATATATAACATGGTGAATGGAATGCTCCAGGTAGCATGGGTGGTTGATCGAAGATAGGTGGTTTTGATGGTGAATGATTTTCTAAGCTGTAACAAGGTAGCATCAAAGTGTAAGGCATTTTTGGATGCCTTAGAAAAATTGGTTTAGGATATGAATGTATATGTTGAATATCTAGTCTAATTGGGACTCCTTTCCCCTTTCTTCTTAGTTAATACTATCCTCTCAGAGGACAAGATCAAAGAGCTATTGATCAAAAAGAAAAATGACCATACTATCTTTGTAACTCTCAGTCAAATATCAAGCATCTCTGAGGTAGACACCATTTTGTAGCCTCTTTCCCAACTTGATTTTCAAGTAAGGGTGGTAGTACAAGGCTTATGCAACATCTCCTTTAAGAAGATCATTGATTTGTATATATCCTTCAAGGCTTTGAAAAATAAGACTTAGCCTAAAGAAGAGTGGATGCCTTTGAAGGCTAATCTTCAAAAATTATAAGTACATGGAACTTCCATTTTTGTATTTTAATTTTAATAGTCCAAGAAACTATAAATTTTGAGTTATTCCATCCATAGGTATATTAACCTACAAGTCACCAAGAAATATAGATCATAATCCACATTTTATTATATTTTTGGTAGTTGGTTGTTATCATGAATATGTTAGAAAAGTTTAATGCTTTGAATATCATCCTCCTCTTTTCTTGATGTCTCCCTTTATATTTTTTGGCTATGTCTTATCTTTGTTTTTCTACTTCCACATGGCACCTTGGTGCTCATTCATCACAAAAAGGTTCCTAGCTCACTTGAGAGTAACACCATCTTAACACATGGCACCATGGTACTAATCAAAGGCAAGTTTCTTTTTGTCAGAGCTTAAAGTAGTCCCATTGGTTAATGGAATAATAGGTGGGACCCACTGAGTAGTTATAATGAAAATCAAGTTAAACTTCCATGGGGTTCCCCCATGCTCATTATTTGTAAAAGAGTTGTCAACTTCCACAGAAGAAGTGACAGCTCACCACATGGTGGCTGTATGAACTTCCAATTGAAAAGAGGTAAAAAGGTTTTGAAAAGGGATGCTCACCCCTTAGCATGTCATGAATCATCCTAATGCTCCTTGAGAGTGAAGGTTTCTTCTATTAGGGCCTTGAGTAGTGCCATTGGTCAAGGGAAGTGGGCCACATTCCTAAAAAACATTTTAGAGGTAGTCTAAAGAAGAGAGATGCATCATCACTACACTTATTCTAAGTGTCATATGAATCATGAGGCATTGATGTTTCAAAACATCTAATATTTGAAGACTAGCTTCAAGCATGACCTGAAGCTCTCCATTTTATTTGCAATGGCATCATCATGAGTGTGAGTGCCAAGTTCCAGGTGTCAATTCTTCATGAGGTTGTTATGCCTATATATTCTGGGATTCATTATTTTGAAAGGGACTAGGAGTTGTGAATAGTTTTATCCTTTCAATTATTATTAGAGAGAAACCATTTATAATAATTTTATATTATGAATAGAAGTAGTAATAATTATCAATTTTCATTTCTCAACCTTAGCGAGTACCCCTCAAGGGAAGGACTGATAATTATATGCTATGCTTTTGGGCTTTTTGTATTTTTTTTCCTCCTAAAAATGAAGAGGATGTAGTGTTCTATGCCAGATTGAATGGGATATATTGTTATTTGTCATTTCTATTCTCTAATTCTATAGTGTTGGCTTTTGTTTATGTTGTAGGAATTAATTCATGTGTAAGCTCTTTTAAATTATCTATAGTGTTTCAAAGGTTCAAGCTATTTTATGCAATATTAGGTGGATACATTAAAATTTTAGTGAATTGCCTTAGATATCTCTATTTTATTTTTATTTATACTTTTCATCTTCCCCACTTTTACCCCCAATTAATTTGAAGAGATAGCTTCTAAAATCTTGGAGGTTTCTTCATAGACCACAAATTTAGTCCCATATATGTAAAGCTTTTCATAGGGAATTATTTACTAAGAGTGAGAATTTTAGGCATCAATAGTACCATTTTTATACACATTTTCATCATGATACATATCTAATGTGCATATGCTATGTAATATGTATATAATATTATAAAATAAAATTAGTTTTAGATTCCAAACACTTTTAGGGATTATCACCACCCACTAGATTGGACTTTTATAGATTATATTAAGAAAATATACTATAGTATTTGGTTCACTTTTTGGTATATTTGAGGTGATTAAATCACTCAATATTTCCAAGTATATAGGTTGGAATTGATTGTATCATCTAGCCTCACTAGTTTGATAGTATTAGTTGACTTAGTTCACTCACACTACTAGATTATAAGTATTATTGTGTTGCATAATTTGGATATTCTCAAATATAAGTGGAAACTCATATTTTATCAAAGGTTGGGGAAATTTACCTCTAATATCTCTCTATCTCTTTATATATATTCAATTTATAGATTTATATTCTCCCTAATCTCACTTTTAGTGATCTATAATGATATATATTTACAATGAAATATCATTATAATTGTAACATTGATACACATTTGTACTCCTAAACCTTGATCTCTTTCAATTTAAATCATTTCAACGCTTTAAATTTAATATTTTATTCACTAACTATATATTATAACATGCCACTAGTTTCATGTTAGTCACCAACAAAGCACTCAATTTGGACTCAAGTAAAACTAAGGTGTGTTATACACACCTATGTATGTATTCTATTTCCTTTAAATTATGAATTTCATTACTATATTAATTAAAAATAAAGACTATTTATGAATTATATACCACCTAAATCTTATACACTTAGAAAATACATACCATGGGTGTACCTATAGATTATAAACCTTTCTCACTACCAAAAGGCTTGTATATTGTATCTCTTAGTGTCTAATTTATTATCTCTTAATCTAACCTATGTATTTTGATGACTTAGACCTTCTATCTTTCTGATAATGTTGTAAACTTATCTTCCATCTCTACAAGTTTTGTATCTACACCTATTTTCTAACTTCTTAGACACTTGCATCACAGTCATATGCTTACATTGATGAAAGTGTCTTACTCTAAAAAAAGTGTCTAATGCCCTAAATTCATCCACTTTTCAAATTAAGTGTATCCTAAAGGTTAGCTTAATTAATTTAATGAGATATATTTTCCAATGGCATTTGTTAAAATATAACATCAGCCCTCATTCATTCTTGACTTATCACAAACCTAGAAAAGACCTAAATATACCAATGATACTTAATAAAATCATTCTTTCAATAAATCAAGTGAATAAAATTTTCCCCATATTATCCTATTTACATATTAGTCATATGGACAACATAACTATAGGTCTAAAGTAAAAAATGATAATCCTAAGATATATATTTTCCAAGTTACAAGTTATGTCATTATTTTAATTGATTATCACACATATCATGATTCATGCATAATTAAACACATAGGGGACAAATACATAAGTTTAAGTCCCTCTTCAGAGTATTGTCTATGTAGGCAATGCTCATTAACAAAAGGTTTTTTGGTGTAGCTTAACACCATGTGCCCACTAACTTATTTTTACCACAACCAATATGAAGATGAATAACTAGGGTTTTTATATTTAAACATTAGTGAGTCCATGACCTAGATCTTAATGTAGAAGAGTGAACATAATGTAAAACTTTGAAGCATCTAGTTGGTCACATGTAGTTTCAATAGGTATTCCATACTATACATCTACATCTAGGTTAGATAGTAGCATTGATGCAGCCATCCCAAATCAACACAATTGTATATGGATATAGAGTCAAAATTTATAGAATCAGGTGATTGATATATAAATCATATTTAGTTTACTTTCTACCTAATCTAGATATAGATCTAAATTTACAATAACATAAAAACTAGATAAGTATCTTGTTTTCATTATCATTTCAATATCTAGCATAGATTTACTTTATATTTTTTTACATATCAATACAATAAATTTATTATATGTTATATCTAATTTTCAAATATATTTGGCTGACTATAGATATAGTCTTCCATGCTTGTGCCCTAGCCTATCTCTTATCCCTTTAACCCTATATTTCCCATATCTATATTTGAGGGTTAAATATTATTCTATGTGATCTAGGAAAGGAAAGGGGTGATATCATGACACTTGAAAGCATTCCAAGTATTTATAAGGTTAAAAAACTTACTCAAAAGTCTATAGGATCTGTTGTCACTTAATATTTAACCCTATATATGGTTGTCCAATTCTACTCTAGATTTAATGAAACATTAGATTACCTTTAGGCTTGTGGGTTTCCTATATCAAAATTAAACCTATAGGTTTAAGGGATATCTCCCTAATTATTTTTATAGCTCATCACCTACACTAATTTTTTTATTGGATGAAAAGGGATAGAAGGAAACATGAAATTAAATTATTATAATGAGGTGATACAATAAAATGATGTCCACTAGACTACCATACACTTTCAATATGAAACATGACTCATAATAATAGTCTCAACACCCTAAAGTGATCTAACATAAGTATTTCAAACATGGAGGTGATATGCATTGTACTAATCAAGGTGAGTGAACATGAGGTCAAATTTCAAACACTAATTCTTTACACTTGAATATGGAAAAATATACTAGCTATAGTTCATGTTGTATGCAATTAGAAATGCATCATATCTATAAATCAATCTTATCTCAAAGAAAATAGAGCATACCTACACTTCCGATTGGGAATACATTTGTTAATCAAGATCATGACCAAGATGGAGATCTTTTAGACCCAATCAGGGCATCACTTATCATAATACACTATGCTAAGGAGGTTTATAAAGCCTCCATACTAACATAATCACACACTAACCCTAAGGGGATCCTAAATTTTGATATTTTACTTATTCTAATAACAAGAAAATAAATCTAATATAGTACTCAAAAAATCTTGTGGCACAAAGTGGGGATTAGAAACAAAAAAAAACTAAACTAAGCATGCATAGAAGACATATACTCATGTCAATGTATATAGAATCCTAATGTATGGAAGAAAATAACAATTGCATTATCTATCTACTCTTACAAAGGAGAAATAAATTTAGGAATACTTACCTTTGAAGATGAACCCACTAAGCCTCAATCTCTCCCTTAGTCAAGGTGCTTCTCAAGATATTATTGTGGTATCTAAGGATAACAAATACAAATAAGCTCTAGGATACACAAACTATTTATGCATCCAAAAGACTTGTCCACAAGATATGATCTGTATCTAAAAATAAATTATGGAACCCTAAGTTTTATTATTTAAGTAGAATCATCAATAAGTAGATGTTATTTCACACTTATTCTTCTTCACTTATCTATTCTCTAATGGTTGTAAATGAACTTCTATATATATGTAGATCTTACCATAAATCCTTCTGAATATGTCAGTTTTATGAGGTCAACCCAGTCAACCCTTTATGTTTTTAGAAGACAATTAACTAGGTCCAAATATATTTCAACCAAAGGGCTAACAAGATCCAAAGTGAAAAATACCCCAAAATAGAATATGGTTAACCCAATCAACCCTATATATTAATTAGAGGCTGAAAATTGTATAGAGTTGACCCAGTTGACCTAGCATAACCAACTATCAAAAGGGGGATGAGGCAAGGAATAATAGGATAATGATGTGATAAATAATTTGAAAAGGTAAGACTAAGAATAATAATCTTAGGATAAATGGTTTTAGGAGATAAGTGGGTAGATGGAAAGTTGAAAAAGGGATAATAATCTTATAAAGTACCAATGGTCTGCCAACCCCTTTCTTGATGTACCCATTAAGGCATGAACTCAGAGATATTAAGTCTCGATGGGTTCTTAAAAGATAAAAAGTGTTAGTAAGTGATAAATTTTTAATTTTTTTTTTTATACATACTCCCCACTCTAATCTCAAAACACATACCTTTAACTCAGGATGGTGCTTCATGAATAGAACATGATAACACACAATGTTGATGTTAAGTAAAGTGCAGTAAACAAAAAATAAGATAAAGGAAATGAAAAAATTTAGAAACACATACTTTTATTGACCTTAGTGTTGTAGATAAATATGTAGACTGCAAGAAAAAGTGAAGACATCCAATGTGAATAATACTAGGCAAATGTATAGAAATTAGTGTCAAAATAGCCAAAAATCAAAAAAATTGGAATATAGGCATATGATATTTGAAAAAATTATCTAATTCATCATGATTCCAATGCATTTTTTGGTTCAAAAAGCAAATTAATAGAAACAAATATATAAGTAAATTAATGAATCTACTAAAAAATAATTGAAAAATTTAAATTATTGAAAAGTGTTTTTAAATAGGGATAAAGAGAAGTCATTTTCTATTTTGAGTTGTGAAGGATAGAAAAAAGATCTATGAGATACAAAATGAGATATGATGGTGAGGATAAAATAGGCTAGATGAGGAGGAGATCCAAGAGTGGCAACAGGTGGAGGACAAGTAGGCCACTATGAATCTTAAGCCAATTTTTTAGTATTTTATTGAGTTTAGTGTATTTTTAATAATTTTGAATTTTGAAAATTTATATATGTTGAAATGAAACTAGGGGATATTTTTATGATTTAGAGGCCACTCAAGCATAGGCTGAGGTGGACTCAAACTATGATGAGAGGATTTATATTTAGGAGGTGAGCTATAGAGGATGTGCTTAGAGGCTGCATAGATGGAGAGATTGTGCTCAAAGGTCACATAGATGGTGAGACCATAGTATCTGAAACACAAATAGGTAAGAAATATGGGAAAATTATTACTTAATCTTTTATTATTTTTAAATTAGAGTAGAGATAGATAAATATTTTAGGATATAACAATGATATAATATCTATTTGGTGTGATTTTATAGGTGTACCAAAGGATGAGGATCATAGATGGGGATCTTTTATGAGGGTATCAATACATGATGTCTAGGATGAGGTGTTGATTCCATATAGCCCTACTACATTGGAAAACCCTAGTGTACCATTTGCCCTAGCTCAGGTAAACTAGTTTAGATTAGTTGGAGAGGTAGTAAGGTAGATACAAGCATAGAGAGAGGATGAAACCCCTATTAGAGATGGGTGCAAGAGAGATATGGGTATGTCAAGCCTAACAAGATGAGAGAGATACACTTTTGGATATAGTGATGTAGATGACATAGGCACATATAACAACTTTGACCCATATGACATTGGTGTAGGAGTAGGAGAAAGTGACAAAACATGGTGACATTAGCCCAATTAGCATAGGTACAAGCATGGGTGGCACATTTATAGGGATATGTAGATGGATTGAGATCTCGAATGGATTTGTTACATCATTCTATGTGTAGGGTCCAGATCAAGGCATTGATAGGTAGCATGGTTAGGCCATCAGATAGATGAGATGGGGCCCAAACATAGAGTTAGAACATTGTATATGGTTTTACATTATATATATATATATATATATATATATATATATATATATATATATATATATATATATTACAACCATATACAATGCTCTAACTCTATGGTTGGGCCCCACCTCATCTATCTGATGGCCTAACCATGCTACCTATCAATGCCTTGATCTGAGATAGATGAGATGGGGCCCAACCATAGAGGTAGAACATTGTATAAGGTTTTACTATATATATATAAATATATATATGATGGATCATTTTGACATATTGATGTTGATTTTGTATGTTATTGTTATAATGGTTGTGGTTGTGGATTGCTTGGATATATTTCTTTCTACCACATGTATTTAGCTATTTTTTGTATATGCTATAGGAAATATATGAGATGTGGTTTCTTTTTTATCATTATGTAAGACACATGCATGGTTAAAAATAAATAGGAAAAAAGAACTTGGTAAAATATAATCAATAAAAAATGTAATACACACTATTTCAAGTTAGGAAATGTGTAATAACAAGAAATTATTAAGTATTAAGAACCAAAAGAATGGTAAAAAATATTTTTTTTCCAACCAAGTGAAAGATTTCTGCACCAAATTAAAACAAGTAAAACCACACTAAATCACATTGGAAAATATGAAAATAATGTAATAAAATGGAAGGTATGTAAAAGAGAACAAATGTTATAAAAATAAATATATTAAGTCAATCAATCGTACTATATCATGATGGGAACTATAAGAGAAAAAAATTTGCAAAAGGTTTGATTTGGAAATTGTCATACTAATTCAAGCTGGGAAGTATGAAAAATTAAAGAAGCGGTTGGATTCTTATATACACTTGAAAAATAAGAAGATCAAAGTGAAATAAAAATGAAGTAAGCATAAAACATACTAAATCAAACTAGGAAGCATGTCAATGATGTGTAACTTCATAATTGATCACATATTATCTCATATTTGACATAGGTAATTTTTGTTTGTGACTTGTATTATTGGAGATTTTTTTGAAGAGGGCCAGGTCCTATCCATTATATTACACTCCAAATCCACAAAAGGGACGCCATAGGGGTGGAATAATTGAGAAAATCAGGTAAAAAAATATGTGGGTAATAGGAAGGTGCTATGATGGTAATTTTTGAAGAACATCAGGTCCTATTCATAGTCTTACAAAGAAAGCCATAAATGATATCCCAAGGGGAGTGATTAGTAGACAAATAAATATTTATCAAGATAAAATATGAGGGAAATAAATAATGAAAAATGGAATGTAAAAAGCAAGACTTAGGCATCTTAAGAGAAGACATTAGGAGGAAAGAAGCATACTAAGGACATGAGAAGACACTAAGTGACTAGTGACCATCAATGTACAAAGAAAACATGTTCACTATAGACACAAATATTTGTATTCAAAAAAGTGTCTCACTAAGATCAAATCATGAAGGTATATTGGTAAAATTAAAATTAAAATGGATCTACCTTCCCATGATGTGTTCCCCATTCTTTAAGACCCCTTATAGAGGCATCAGTATACTATGAAGAATGGGTACTTATGTGAGAAAGTAGGAAGTACTAAAATATTTTTTTTATTCTTGTCTTCTAACGTAATGACCTACCAGACCCAAAAGGACCTTAGCTCTATCATGAGGACAACTATGAAGTTTGAGCATCGACTAGAAGAAGGAGATTTGTTTTGAATCACCTATTTTAGTGTGTTTTTACTTTTAAGAATAATTTTGTCTTTTATAGCATTGCCTTTTTATTTAAAATGATTTGGATTTTAACTTTTTATGGCTTTTAAAGATTCCTCATCCATATGTATTTAGAATGAAAAATAATGAGAGATGTATTGATGCACACAAAATGATTTTAGACTAAGGATAAAGGAAGATAAGTAACCAAAGAAAAAGATAGACTAGGATACTTAGGCTTTGTAATAAACCAACATGTGATCTCAAGTTTCAACTATGTATATGCTTGGTTTATAGAAAGGAAATAAAGGGAAATAAGGAAATCTAAAGTGGAAAAGTATAAATAAAGTATAATGAGATACATTTTTTTCTAACTGATCACATGGTAATAGAAAACATGATAAAAAGGAACAAGGTTGGTATAACCAATTCATAGTGATAATTATCTGTAAAAAATATAGATAAGAGAACAAATAATCATGGAGACACAAGAAAAGTGTTTTTTAGAAAAATAAATAAAGAAAGAGAAAAAAATGATAAATAAAGACAATCATATGAATATATAAATGACAATATAAGCGAGATGTAATAAAAAAGGTAAAATCACTATAAGAAAAATATGAATTTGACATAGTGTCAAATGATATAATAGATAGACAAAATATAATATTGGAGCATATGTCCAATCCAAGTGTAAATGTAGAAGAGCCATGCATGTGCTCATAAATACTGATAAATCTACCCAAATACATTATCCAAAACATTAGATAGATCTCTATGGAGCTGAATATGAATTGCTACTAATATCTCATCAATCTTTAATGAAAACTAGGAAAATGCTTCTCGTCTAATCTCCTCTATAGAAAAAGTAGGAATAATCTATACATAATGATAAGGAAGGAAATTAGGTATGGGATTCTATAGAGAATGAATGGGAGTGGGATCTATGGGAGATTTTAGAGTCACCAGTGGGGAAGAATCCATAGGTGAGGTAAGATCCATAGGTGAAGGAATCATGGGTGGAGGCATAGAAGATGAATAAGGGACCATAAGAGATGATGAAACCATGGGAGGTGGAGGCATGGGATAATAAAGAGGATATTTATTATGGGAATGACCTATGGGAGGAATGGAATAAGGTCTATGAATAGCTTGAAGATGATCCTTGAGATGTTGGAGGATGAGATAATGGTCAATGTGATGAGTGCCACATTGGTTCCATAGATAATATACCTCACCATACTTAGGTATATATTCAGGTAGAAAATTTAAGAAATGCATGGATTTTTTGAAGGATATAGAAGAAGGATGAAAAGTATAAATATATCATCATA
Organism: Torreya grandis; assembly: GCA_037957365.1. Lineage (NCBI taxonomy): Eukaryota > Viridiplantae > Streptophyta > Pinopsida > Cupressales > Taxaceae > Torreya > Torreya grandis. Next base: position 201,541 of record JARHVA010004417.1, on the reverse strand, counting down.
GCTATTGAAAATGAGTAGAAGAATGATTATCTATTCTATGAAAGCAATATATATGATTGTGAGTGGTCTTAGGAGAAACATTCATAGAAGGGATGTAATAGGAGTGGAAGAATATGGATAAGACTCATTGACCCATTTCATTGTAAATAGAGCCATATTCAGAAAAGGAAGCAAACCATCACCAAGAGATGGTGGTTATGGAAGGGAAGCATAACTAGGCTCAATGGATGGAGCAATGGGATGAGAGGCATGGGTAGACTCAACAATAGTAGAAGTAAGAATAGGCTCAAATATAGTATGAATATTAATGGGTCCTAATATGAGTTCTACTAAGGTAGGGGAAAGATCTATAGAAGGTCTATGGAGAGTTTCACTAATCTTAGGGGTAAACGAGCTATGGTGGTTAGGGTACCTAGTAAAGTGGTAAGGCCTAGTCATAACACGATCCATGAACATAATCCTACAAGGATCCTTAGAAACTAAATGTTTTGGTTCCATATCTACCCTATGATAAATATAAAAAATACTAAAATTAGTAATTATAATTGAAGGAAAATGATAATATACTTCAAAATAATCAAGTAAAGAAGAACGATAATGGATCATTTCAACATCACAAACCTAGACAAGACCACTTAAAAATGGATCATCTAAGGGATAACCATCATCATAATCCTAGGTGTGAAGGTTAATGATGCCATTAAGGATGACCTTGTCATCTTAATAAGTGTGGTGAATAGAATGTTGATTCCTGATCAATACTATGAGAATGACATTGCAAGGAGGTTTGCAAGAATGAGGTGATAAAGAAGGAGGAACCTATGAGATGAGGTGAGGCAATATATCAAAAGTTCTAATTTTTGGGTTAATATCATCAAGATATTCATCATAAAAATCTAATAAGTTATGATTAATGCTCCCAATGAGTTTAAGATGACCATTTTAACCTTTAGTTGAGTTAAAAGAAAAATAAAAATGTTAAGACTCATGGAATGGAATGCTAGGCAAAGGTTCAAGAGTAGGAATTTTAAAGACACCATAGTCTTATAATTTTTCAAAATTCATGGGGTTAGTGTCACCTTGAATATTATAAATGGCTCCATTATGAGGTTATTTAATTCATTGGTAGGTAGAAGAAGAAATGAATCTCATACGATGAGTCCACGACCTACCAAGTAAGATGTTATAAGAAAGCGGAAAGTTAAAGATCATCACCTTCATGAGGAAAAATGATAGGTGGGGTGGCAATGGGAAGACACACATAACCTGTTAGGATCCAAATCCTAAGAGTATAACTGATTACCTTTGTATAAGCAACTAAACATGAAATTAAACTAGAAGTAATATGTAACTAGAAACCAGAAACAACAAAGAATTGGAGATACGAGAAACAATACAATTTGTATTAACACTCTTCCAAAAGGAAATACAATAAAGAAATCACACTCTTCCCACACCTCTTGGGTGTATATTAGTTCTCCCTCAAGATTTCTCTCTCTCTCTCTCAATCAATTACAATCAACTCAATAACCGAGTTGTTATTCCCTTTTTTCTCTTTCACCAGTGACAATCAACTCAATGGTTGTTTTGCCTACCTTATAGCAAATCTCCTTGATCTTGCACACTTGTAGATCTAATTGACCTTGCTCACCAAGAAAACCTTCTTTATCTTGCATGCCCTACAGACCAACTGATCTTGATTACCTGTAGATTTACCTGGTCTTGCACTCTTGTAGACCCTCTAGATCTTACACTTGAGGAGCTAATCCTTCTTAGTCCTTCATCCTTGATTACAATACAGCCCCATGGATCTCTTAAATAGATCCCAAACCAAACAATAATTAGAAATAAAGACTCAAGACTAAAATTAGTCTTTACATGCAAACTCACTGTCTATCTAAAATTAGACCAGTTCTAGAAACACACAGGTGACTGACGTCAGTTCCTATTTGACCAATGCTAGCCGACCATAACCGATGTCAGTTACTGTGTAGCTAAAGATAAGACTAATGTTAGTTGGATTGACCGACATCAGTTACTGTAACACTTAGCAACCTCCACATTTTCATACCAGTGAAGCTTTTAGCTCCACAACTTAACAATCTCCCACTTGGAGATAAACAGCTGCACCTATACTTATACCTATACATCCTCTAATTTATTTTTGGCTTGTATCTCCATCTTCAAGTTCAATCTTGAAGACCAAAAAAAGTTGAATTAAAATTCAACTTCTCCTTTGTTCTTGGCTTTGTTAGCATACCTACAGGGTTCTTATCTATATGGATCTTTTCCAGCTTCAACTATCCATCCTCCAATACCTATCTAATGAAGTGGTACCTAAGCTATATATCTAGTTCTTGAATGAAAGGCTGAATCCTTTACCAAATGAATTGCTCTTTGACTATCACTGTATAATCTACAACTCTCTTTCTCCTTTCCCAACTCTTCCATGAACTAAGTCATCCATATCATTTCCTTGCTAGCCTCTATGACTGAAACAACCTTCTGCATCTCTAAAATCTAACTAATCACCATTCCACCAATAGTGAACACATATCTTGTGGTGCTTCTCCTATCATCCAAGTCACCTGCCATATTTGAATCTACATACCCATGTAGAGAAGTGTTTGACCCTACATAACATAAATACTTATTGTTGGTCCCTCTCATATATCTAAGAATCCACTAAACTACTTTCCAGTGCTCCTTTCCTAGATTGGCCATAAACTTGCTGACAACTCCCACTGCTTGGGCAATATCAGGTCTAGTACATACCATATACTCAACCTCATTATGTGATTTAGGACATTATTCTTTGCTCAACTTAAATTGTCCAACCATAGGTGTGCTTACTAGTTCTACATCCTGCAAATTGAACCTTTCCACTACCTTATTCACATAATCCTCTTAAGACAAAATCAACCTGTGATTTTCCCTGTCTCTAGAAATACTCATGCCAAGGATTTTCTTTGTTGCTCCTAAATCCTCCCTGGAAAATGTTTGAGCTACTTTTACCTTTAGCTCAGTAATTCCCTACATGTGTGACCCTACAACAAGCATATACACTACATAAAATAATAATATAATGTAGCTACTATTATCCAACCTGGTAAAATAAACACAATGGTCACATTGACATTGACTAAAGCCATGCTTTGTCATAAACCTGTCAAACCTCAAACACCATTGTCTTGAAGCTTGCTCAAGACCATATAGCCTGGCCTTCTGTCTCACCTATCCATTCTCTCCTTTCTTTAACCTATAAATCCATTCATTTTTTAGTGCTTTCTTTATAGCTGGCAACTCTACCAAATCCCATGTTTGGTTCTCTTCCAAGCAATCAATTTCCTCATTCATGCCATGCTCCCACTGTTTCCTAGATTCTACCTACATTGCCTCTTCAAAACTTCTTGGTTCTCAACCATCAGTGAGCAACAAGTAGTATAAATAAGGGGAATAATGAATTTGAGGTTTGCTTACCCTTTTGGACCTCCTCATGAGCGTTTGAGACTCCTTGACAGCTTACTGTCAGCCCAAATTTCATTCTAAAAGTGACCGATCCTGGTCATCTCTTGGTCTGCACCTGACTGACATCGGTTCTTCCTAACTAACCTAACTGACATCAATTCTTACTTGACCAACATCAATTTCCACCTGCCTGACATCACCGACTTTGGTATTCACCTGACCAATGTCAGTTCCTACCTGATCGACATCGGTCTCTACCTGACTGACGTCGGTGTCTGTGTTTTCCTATGAGTGATGATTTTTACCCACAAGCTCATTTTGGATCATAACCTTGTCCAAATCAACATTGCCCTGCTCACAATTATTCAGTCTCTTGAGCTGATCTCTGTCCATCATCTTCTCTTTGAAAACCAAGGCTTTCCAGTTCTTAACATTTGACTTAAGAACATGCATTCCCTTCTCAATCATGTGACCAAGCCTACAGAGCCACATCTTTGCATCTACATCTAAAGTAGATAAAATAGAAGGATAATCAATATTACAAGTAGATAGATAAAGTGTACCTACTTTCTTACCTCTTGCTAATACAAGTGCACCCTTGGAAACTTTCCAAGATTCTGCTATGAGAGTTACTGTGCAACCCTCATCACCTAACTTTCCTAAAGAAATTAGACTCCTCTTCAGGATGGGAACATGCATGACATCCTTCAACACACATATGTTGCCAATCTATAATTTTAGCTGCACTTTGCCTTTGCCAACAATTTCACAAGGCTTACCATCCCCTAAATAAGCTTTTCCAAAGTCTCCATCGACATAATCATGAAAAAAATCTCTATTTGGGGTTGCATGGAAAGAGGCACCAAAATCTAAAACCCAAGATTCTATTTTATCCAAGGAACATATAAGAGCATCCCATGCAACAATACCTACATCTTTTGCTTCTTTATTTCCTTCATGCTAATCTTCTACCAACCAACAATATTTCTTTACATGCCCTTTCTTTCCACAATTCCAACAGGTGATACTTCCATTTTTGGATTTGGATATACTACCTATCTTTGACCTTGATTTCCCTTGCTCAATATTCTCTCTTTACTTTCCCCTACTTTCAACACTTAAAACATTCCCTAATGTTTCCCCTATGGTTTTCCTACAAATTTCTTCATTCAAGATTACACTAACAACATCATCAACTTTCAAGATATTTGAAGCAGACGTAGTATTACTAACTGCCATTACCAAACTATTCCAACTTTTAGGTAAAGAGCATAAGATTAAGAGAGCCTTAATTTCATCATCAAAAACTATTTTAACTAAATTTAACTAGTTTACTAAACCATGGAAATCACTAAGATGACTATATACCAAACCACCTTCCTGCATTTGCAAATTTAATAATTGCTTCATAATAATAACCTTATTCGAAGCTAAGGGTTTTTCATATAAATTTTCCAAAGATAACATTAAATATATCATTATCTTTGCCTGTGATAAGTTGGAAATCATAGACAATGCCAAGCTCAACCTTACAACACCAAGAGCCTTTCTATCAAGAACATTCCATTCTTCATCTTTCATATCTATGGGCTTACATGAAACTCCACCCAATGGTAAGTACAAATCTTTATGATACAGATAATCTTCTATCTGCATCCTCCATAATTGATAATTCTTGCCATTGAATTTCTCCATTCTTAATTTACTTTCTTCTGCCATTGCTTTACTCCCACTCAATCAGAAACCCCTGAGAGTGAACCTATAATCAACAAACACTAACCCACTCTACCACTTGTTAGTGATCCTAGTAGTGAACCAAGCTCTGATACCAACTATCAGGATCCAACTCCTAAGAGTACAATTGATTACCTTTGTATAAGCTACTAAACACACAATTAAACCAGAAGTAATATGTAACTAGAAACCAGAAACAACAAAGAATAAGAGATATGAGAAACAATACAATCTATATTAACACTCTTCCAGAAGGAAATACAATGAAGAAATCACACTCTTCCCACACCTCTTGGTTGTATAATAATTCTCCCTCAAGAGTTCTCTCTCTCTCAATTAATTACAATCAACTCAATAACCAAGTTGTTATTCCCTTTTTTCTCTTTCACCAGTGACAATCAACTCAATGGTTTTTTTGCCTACCTTACAATAGATCTCCTTGATCTTGCACACTTGTAGATCTAATTGACCTTGCTCACCAAGCAGACCTTCTTGATCTTGCACACCCTGCAGACCAGCTAATATTGCTTACATATAGATCTACCTAGTCTTGCACTCTTGCAGACCCTTTAGATCTTACACTTGAGGATATAAACCTTCTTAGTCATTTGTCCTTGATTACAATATAGCCCCATGGGTCTCTTAAATATATCCCAAACCAAAAAATAATTATAAACGTAGACTCAAGACTAAAATTAGTCTTTACATGCAAACTCATTGTCTGTCTAAAATTAGACCAGTTCTGGAAACACACAGGTGACTGACGTCAATTCCTATTTGACTGATGCCAGCCAACCATAACTGATGTTGATTACTGTGTAACTGAAGATAAGACTAATGTTGATTGGCCTGATTGATGTCAATTACTGTGACACTCAGTAACCTCCACATTTGCATACCAGTGAAGCTTTTAGCTCCACAACTTAACATAACCTAGAGGAGGGATTTACCTTCTATCATATCCTTGGCAAGTGTTGTGTGTAGACTTGAGATTTTATTTTGAATATTTAAGGGTTTTTATAAAGTCAAAAGAGGAAACACAAGTGCAAAAACCTTCATCAATCAATGCATGTTTAACTTGTATATCTCCTATTTCAACACTAATAAATAAGGGAGTATTATCTGCATGAAGTATAATCTTGTCATTAATCATATAGGCTATAAGAAATCTTAAGGAAAGAAAAGTGTCCATAGTTTCATCAACATTGATAGAAATCTCTTTACATTATTATAATATATTATCCTTGGATCTAGATAAGGTTACTTCCCATCTTTCTAGGGGAAGACAAGGGATATTCATCTTGAATAATAGTTTCATAAGATGGTTTCTATGATATGGCAAAGTCCTTATAATCTCAAGGAATAGAATTTGGGATGGGATATCAGTGAGCTCCATGATGGGATCCCATTCATCATAACCCATAATAAGGTTGTTATAAATAAGTGCTTAGTGGTTAAGAAGGTACTCTAAAGGAGGAGTTGAACTATATTGGAATTTTTATTGATAAGAAGTAGAAGTCTTAGAACAAGGTTTTAAATGATGTTGTGAAGATGAATTAGTTGGTTTAGGTTGAGTTTTAGAAATGGTAAAAGAAATGTAAGTGTAAAATTTATTGTCATTAATGTTAGAAGATGTAATAATGGTGGTTGAAATAAAATGGGAGGTGTTAGCTAAGAGAAAATCATAAATAGGATCATCAAAATTTATAAGGTCATCTTTCCCCAACTCATTTAAATGAGCTAGGGAATAATCTTGGATAACACAATATGTTTGAGATGAAAGAGGAGTGTAGATAAGTTTTGAACCAATGAAAGCCACCACCCTTCACATATTAGTCATGATAACCACATTATCTTTAGAAGTGGGGTTAACAATACTTTCTATATTATTGGTGGAAGGGGTGGGATTATCTTGGTTGTCTTGAATAGGTTGATGATTGGGAAGAGGGTCTTTGTAGATAGCTAAATGAGGATTATCTTGATTTAAGGCCTGAGATTTATCATGTGTTTTATAATCCTTAAATCAATTTCATAGGCTTGTTGATGATTTTAGATGATAAATTTGTGACAAAATTAGGACCAAAAAGAAAATCCATAGCTAAATTATGAACTTGTCTGCATGTCTCATGACAATGACCCCAACTAGCATGAAACCAACAAAACTTGTTAGGATCATACTAGGATTTCATAGCATGGGTAGGGTCAAGTTATTTTTGAAGAGTCCTAGGTAAATGCTTAAGCAATTTAGTTGAATATAGAGGTTTGTGAATGTTAATGTTGTTAGTGATGATAAGTGAGGATTTGTATAATATTGAGAAGGGGGAGTTAGTTCTAAAGATTTGTTGGGAATGATATCTTTAACATTATGAATGGTGTCATAATAATATGTAACACCATCATTGGTAACATTGTGTTTTTTGTTCTTAACAAAGAGATGAGGACCTATAGAAAGTTGGGGTGGCTTGAATTGATATATAAGGAAATCTTGACATTTATCTTGGTCAATAACCTCCTGCAAAGTGCATGAAAAGAGAGTGCAGAATTGATATTTTAATTTAGGAAAGAGGGAATTATTAAAGAGATGAAAAGTATTGTCCTCAGTCATTTTATGTTCACACTTGTTTGATAAAGTTTTTCACCTTTTAACAAAGGCTTAAGCAGTTTCATTTTTCAGTTGTTTACAATTTATGAAGTGGGATGAAGTGTTTTTAAGAAGATCATTAGTTTAAAATTCTTGAAGTAAAGCATTCACTAAATATTCCAAACTAGTAATAGAATGAGTTCTATGTTGATTATACCAATCTAAGGCATCACTTGTGAGGGTTTTGGATAATAGTTTGATAGCAAAAAAAGTGTTCAATTTGACCCAATCCTTATATATATTTAAAAATATTTTAAGATTAAGGGTAGGATTGGTTGATCCATTATAATAAATTATAGGTGTGATACCTCTTATATCAATGTTAGCAATTCAAGTAGTTAGAGGCTCATTATAAAGATGATTAATGGTTTTAGTGATCAAAAGAGGTTGAGGGATGAGATTGCCTTGATAATATCAAAGAGGAGGGGGGAAATTCTGGTTATGTGTGCCCCAAGCCATTGGTTGAGGATGAGATTGAATATGAAGAAGGTGGTTTTGCATTCTCATCATTTGATTTGTGTTATGGACTTGAAAGGTATTCATTTGATTGATGTTTGTAAAAATAATTGGTGTGTTTGATTAGCATAGTTAAAAGCATTAAAGTTGGTATTCATGTTGGTATTAGTGACTTGGGTACCACTATTGGTTCTGATAGGGGCTTGAGAGTAACTATGAGAGTGTATGGCACTGGTGGAAAAATTTGCTTGTGTAGTAAAATATGGATTAATGAATGGTTGATAAGAAAAATCACTAGAAAAATGATTACCTTGGGTAGTAAATAAAACAATAGTGGAAGTATTAAGGATAATATATCTTATGAAAGGCCCACTAGATGTAGAACCTATCATGTTAGTGGATATACTAGGCATGGAGGTGGAAGAAGTTAGAGAAGAAGAAGTCATGGTGTGATAAGGGGTCATAATTGAAGAAGGAGACTAAGAATCAAAGAAAGTGGTATCCCAAATCTAGTTGAGAATATAGGATCAGGTCAATGATTCTCTTTGGATTCACCAATAATCATAAGATTGTAAATGGTAGAGGGATATTTTTTGGATGTTGAGGAAATTTAGAGATAAAGAAGAGCACTTTTGGGATATACTCTAATTTGGGTTGGTATTATAATTAGAAGAGAGGATTATGCTAAGAAGAGGTATTAGGGGGAGTCCCATAGTTCATTATGTGAGTGGTAATGTGAACATTACTAACATCCAAGAGAGGATCCCTACTTTGTGTATCAAAGACCCTATAAGGATTAGTAAAATTCATGATGTCTGTTGACTATAGCTCACGGTTTTCATCCAGTATAAAGTCCATGATGAAGGGTGTTGGGTTAATATTTTGTCATCAACTAACCAATGACAAAATGGGTATATCAACCACAACACAGGGAGATTTACACCATGAAAAGTGTGGGTTTACCAGATCTAGATGAGGTAAATATCTCCTCTCATCAAGGGGAGGTTCCCTATGAATATTTATACACTATATGTATATATAATTAAGCCAAAAATAATACTTGGGGTGGTATAACAACATCCACCTCTCTTTTTTCAGAGGTGATGCCCAAGGAACAAGAGAGAGAAATCCAAGTCGTTGGCCAACAACATTCCTCTTCTTTCAGGAGTGGTATCTAGCGTAGAGAATAAAATCACCTAAAGTAAGTAACAAAGTTAACAAAGAAACCTATGTAAGCACAAAGTCTTCCATTGTCTCCTTCACTGATTTGAAATATGCGTAACTATAGAGTGAAGCGAAGCACAAAGTCTTCGCCTGAAACTACAAAGGATAAAAGGATCACAAAGATAAAAGTAGCTCCAATTCTCTCTTTTATCTTTTAGAAACATCCTCAGATAATATAAACACACACACTTTGCTTATTAAATCAAACAAATAATAGATTATCAGGAAAGAGGACATAGGAACTATTTCCTAAATAACGAAGATAACTTCAACACAAAGTCTAAAATAAACCTGCTTCTCATTCATTCAATAAAATATGATTTACAAGTTGAGCACAAAGTCTCAAGAAGTGTCTCAATTTTAGTAGAGTTTTTTCTGTTAATTATCATAGATCTATTCAAAAAAGAGGTCTCCTCTATATATAGGGAGAAACCTTCAAAATTTTAGAAAATATTAAAATACAAAAATATCCTAGTCAAAGATGACTCATCTTTGACTTTGAGATATTTTTCCAAAAATTTTAAAACATTACAAAATTGCATGCACTTTTACATGAAAATGTCCTAAGTCAATTACAAAGTGCATTTTGAATAAAGCATGGAAGAATAGCTTCCAACTTTATTTCTAGTCTTCTTCATTGTCTTCGACTTTAGAGAAACTTCAGTGATCTGGAAGAACTTTTGTTGAAAAGACGTCGATGAAGAGGGATCATTTAGAAAAACTATAGTAAGAATCATGATTGTGTAATAAGGGGTAAAAATTAGCAATTTGGGAAAACTACACATTTGATGATCACAATTAGGGAAACTCGCTTGAAAAGGCTGAGGTGAGAGCAGGTCAAAAAGTGGAAGAAAAGGGGAGCGGGCATGGAAAATAAGAAAAATGAAAATTTCCCAGAGTTAGGAAAAATGGGGAGAAGGTATGCAGGGGTGGAAAAAATTGCTGCCCTTCCATATTGGAGAAGTTCTTGTGCATAGGCGGCAAAAATTACTGCTTGTGCACGTCAGGGAGTCGACGAAAAAGATCGTGTAAGGATGGAAAAAATTGCCGCCCTTGCACCTAGAGGAGAGAAAATGGGGATGCATGGGTGGAAAAATTTTCCACTCCTACATAGAAGAAACCAAAATATGCAAGGGTGGCAAAAATTGCCACTCTTGCATGGAAGAGACCAAACGATGCAAGGGCGGCAAAAATTGCCGCTCTTGCATGTTGGGTGCAAACACTTGTCATATTTTGCTATCTTTTTCCATTGGGCACTTTTCCATGGGATTTTATCTTCAGTCAAGCTTTTCCTTTGCTTTGTCAATGAACCAACTATTTGAACCATTCCATTGAACCACAACTTTGAACCTCTTATTGAACTTGCCTTTGAACCGAAAGCATTGAACCGATTGAACCCAAAACTCGTTGAACTTATAGAAATGAGCCTATTTGTAGATTTCATAGAAACCAAGTCCATAGTTTTCTCTAACCTTAAAAGAGTTTGTAGATTTCAAACTGTAAGAGCCCATTGAACTTGACCTGCTAAGTCCATAGATTTTTGAGAAGCTTGAAAAATGAGGAATTTAAATGCCCAGAACAAGTTTTGAAAAGGGAAGAGACAATTTTGGTCTGTAGGTTGTCCCAAAAATGAGTGGTATTTTTTGGGGACAACATTTGGCTCCAATTGGGGAACTTCCTTCTATTGCAAAAATTAATTAAAGGTAGTAGAATCCAGAATCTCTAGTGCTTTAGAAGTGTGCCATTGGGCTACGGAGTCATGCTACCCAAAAAGAAAGGCTCCAAAAAATGAAAATGAAAAGAACAAAATAGAACTAAAGACTATATAGATATACATATGTAAAGATGATCTTTTCTGATGCCTCAAAATTTGAAGCACTTCAGATGCCACCCACTGTGAGACAGTGAAAATGGTGTGCCATATTGATAAACTAGCATGAAACCATTTTGTCCCTAGAAACATTGACTGGTGAATGGAACTCTCCACTAGGAAACCACTTTTTTGTGTCTTCCCCTTGGTTCTCTTCTCTTACTGCCCCTTGGCAAGGCTTGCTTTTTAGTCTGAGAATCATGAATCTTGGTTCTACCGTGGAGTCCCTTTTCCTAATTCTAATGGGTAGCAGCCTAGTCTATTACCATAATTTTCTATTCTGATAGTTCAGTCTAGCACATGTCTTGATTTTCCCCTTCAGTTGCCTAGCAGACCACTAACTCAACATTTCCTTTGTCTCAATTAGCTCCCCATTCAAGTAACAGAGATTCATACTCGGTAGTGTTATTGGTGTTACTGAATTACAACTCATGTAAAGAAGGAAGAATATCCCCCTTAGGAGATATCAACACCAACTTGGCCCCAACACCTATATAGGAATTGTTACCATCCATTTCCCTGATCCAACCATCACTAAAAATGGATCTTCTATCAGATTTCTCTTCATTAGAGATGGAAGACACTTTTTCATTTGTATTGTGCCCTACCAATCCTTTTGATGTCTAGTTTGAATTAATTCCTAGATCACCACCTATCAGAATTTCATCTCCAAGAACATGGACGTCCTCCATGGTCAAGAAGTAATCAACCACTGCCTGAAAACTCAAACAAAATTTGAGCTTCAAGGGCTAACGTTTGGGTCTTGACATCTTGTACCAACTTGTCCAACTGATCGGGGTTGGACTGTAGGACTTCAAATTTAGTGATTTGACTTTTGGTCTTTTTGACGTGATTAGCTATGTCAAATGATTGAATTGGACTAGGCACAGAGGATGGGAGTTCATCCTTTTGGTTTTTGGGAGGGGAGGGAGGATTGGACTGTGAAATTGAAGTAGAAGTTGCAGAACTATTTGGGATACTTACTTCTTTAGCAACCACCAGATCCTTTGGCTAGAAAGATAGAGTGGTTCCATGTTTATCAATTAAAACTACTAGTTGAGGTCCCTCCTCTACTTTCTCTTTATTATCTTGTTGAGCTGATTGATTCTTGGATCGGGTGAATACAACATATGATCCCTCAGCTGCATTGCCTTTTGGGTTCATCCTAATAGTTTAGGAAACTGATGTGGGAGTCACCAGCTGATTCTTCTTGATCAATCTGAGGTTGGAAAGATAAATCATGTTCTATTTCTAAATATCCAACTGCTAAGTTGGTTGGAGGCACTTTAAGGGCAAGGTACCTCTACGGGGGAGGAAGGCAATTTGGCTACCCTTGATTCCTGGCAGCATTGCCTTGGTATGCCTGATTTTGAAATGTCTTCCTTGGCATATCTTAATTAGGAGAAGTAGACATAACTTGGGCCATTTGTCTTCTGAGGACCAGTAATTTATTTGCTAGCTTCTGCACCATTGGATCAGTGGTGGCTGAAGGGGAGTATTCAGAAGGAGTATATTTACCTCTATTTGGATCTCTTCTTATCTCTCCAGCCAAGATAAGGTCATCTTCTACCTCAGTAGCCAAGTCTTGAGTAGAAATTATATCTATGTGTCTAGCCTATCTCAACAAGAAACTCACTTCAAGTAGCTGTGAGTTGATGAAGAAACACTTGAGATTCTAAGGTATTGGTTGGGCAACCATGGGAATTTTGTGCGTCAGCTTGTCGAACCTAGCAATAAAATCACTCATAGGCTCATGAAGCTCTTTCTTCATTTGAGTGAGTTGGGCTAGCAAGGCATGTGTATATTCTATAGGCTTGAACTTGGCTTCAAATTTGTCTTTCAGAGTGTCTTAGTTGGTCACTAATCTGGCCTGCAGGTGGTAGAACCAGTCTGCAACAGCACCTTGTAACATCTCCACGAATAGCCTGACTGATATGTCTTCAAATGCCACCCCTATTACACCATAGGCTATGCTGAAAGTTGCAACATGTTCATTAGGATGAACTTTCACATCACCAAAGAATTTGGGGTAATTCTTCCTTGAACTGTGTGGAAGCTCATGTAGGGGTGGAGTCAAATTAAGTGGACCAAAAGAGTTATTCTAGGGGCCTTGAGCCATGATTTTATTATGTAAAAGTGGGATCACAAATCTAGATGTAGAATGGATAGGCAAAGCTCTAATACCAGCAAAAAAAGAAGCTCTACCTTGTGATAGTGACCTAGTAGGTCTAGGAGGAAGACTCCTAGTTTGTCTAAGGTGAGGTTGTGGAGGAAACAACTTGAATTACTCTGCTGCACCAACTCAAAAGCAAGGTCAACAACACCTTGGGATTTTTGGCCTCTAGTATAATGTGGAGTTGTCAAATTGCAGAATGAAAATGGAAAAGAGTAGGATCTACTTTAGCTTGAAGCTTGAGACTTCAAACTACGTGCTCTTCCTAGCGGCTCTAGTTTTGTAGACCAGATAATATAATAGAGATGGAGGAAGATGGTAAGGCTATAATGATAATGGGTAAGACATGGAATGGAGTCACCAGACTATGTAATGGATAAGGGTAAGGACTAATTCAATCTAAAACTTGAGGTTTTAGACTACACGTTCATCCCCAACGGAGTCGCCAAAAATTGTTGGGTGAATATTTTATCATCAACTAACTGATGAAAAAATGGGTATATCAACCATAGCACAGGGAGATTTACGCCATGAAAAGTGTGGGTTTACCAGATCTAGATGAGGTAAATCTCTCCTCTCATCAAGGAGAGGTTCCCTATGAATATTTATATGCTATATGTATATATAATTAAGTAGAAAATAATACTTGGGGTGGTATAACAACATCCACCTCTCTTTTTTCAGAGGTGATGTCCAAGGAACAAGAGAGAGAAATCCTAGTCATTGGTCCACAACATTCCTTTTCTTTTAGGAATGGTATCCAGCGTAGAGCAAAAAATCACCTAAAGTAAGTAACAAAGTTAACAAAGAAACCTATGTAAGCACAAAGTCTTCCATTGTCTCCTTCACTGATTTGGAATACGCGTAATCGTAGAGTGAAATGAAGCACAAGGTCTTCGCCTGAAACTATAAAGGATAAAAGGATCACAAAGATAAAAGTATCTCAAAGTCTCTCTATTATCTTTTAGAAATGTCCTTAGATAATATCAACACACACACTTTGATTATTAAATCAAACAAATAAGAGATTATTAGGAAAGAGGACATAAGAACTATTTCCTAAATAACACAGATAACTTCAACACAAAGTCTGAAATAAACATGCTTCTCATTCATTCAAAAAAATATGATTTACAAGTTGAGCACAAAGTCTCAAGAAGTGTCTAAATTTAAGTAGAGTTTTTTCTCTTAATTCTCAAAGATCTATTTACAAAATAGGTCTCCTCTATAAATAGGGAGAAACCTTCAAAATTTTAGAAAATATTAAAATACAAAAATATCCTAGTCAAAGATGACTCATCTTTGACTTTGAGATATTTTTCTTGAATTTTTACATGTAATTACACATTAAAAAATTGCATGTACTTTTACATGAAAATGTCCTAAGTCAATTACAAAGTGCATTTTGAATAAATCATGGAAGAATAGCTTCGATCTTTATTTCCAGTCTTCTTCATTGTCTTCGACTTCAGAGAAAATTCAGTGATCTGGAAGAACTTTTGTTGAAAAGACGTCGATGAAGAGGGATCCTTTATAAAAACTACAGTAAGAATCATGATTGTGTAATTAGGGGTAAAAATTAGCAATTTGGGAAAACTACACATTTGATGATCACAATTAGGGAAACTCGCTTGAAAAGGCTAAGGTGAGAGCAGGTCAAAAAATGGAAGAAAAGGGGAGCAGGCATGGAAAATAAGAAAAATGAAAATTTCTCAGAGTTAGGAAAAATGGGGAGAAGGTATGTAGGGGTGGAAAAAATTGCTGCCCTTCCATATTGGAGAAGTTCCTGTGCATAGGCGGTAAAAATTGCTGCCTGTGCACGTCAGGGAGTCGACGAAAAAGATCGTGTAAGGATGGAAAAAGTTGCCGCCCTTGCACCTAGAGGAGAAAAAATGGGGATGCATGGGTGGAAAAATATTCCACTCCTACATAGAAGAAACCAAAAGATGCAAGGGTGGCAAAAATTTCCACTCTTGCATGGAAGAGACCAAACGATGCAAGGGTGGCAAAAATTGCCGCTCTTGCATGTTGGGTGCAAACACTTGTCATATTCTGCTATCTTTTTCTATTGGGCACTTTTCCATGGGATTTTATCTTCAGTCAAACTTTTCCTTTGCTTTGGCAATGAACCAACTATTTGAACCATTCCATTGAACCACAACTTTGAACCTCTTATTGAACTTGCCTTTGAACCGAAAGCATTGAACTGATTGAACCCAAAACTCGTTGAACTTATAGAAATGAGCCTATTTGTATATTCCATAGAAACCAAGTCCATAGTTTTCTCTAACCTTAAAAGAGTTTGTAGATTTCAAACTGTAAGAGCCCATTGAACTTGACCTGCTAAGTCCATAGATTTTTGAGAAGCTTGAAAAATGAGGAATTTGAATGCCCAGAACAAGTTTTGAAAAGGGAAGAGACAATTTTGGTCTGTAGGTTGTCCCAAAAATGAGTGGTATTTTTTGGGGACAACATTTGGCTCCAATTGGGGAACTTCCTTCTATTGCAAAAATTAATTAAAGGTAGTATAATCCAGAATCTCTAGTGCCTTAGAAGTGTGCCATTGGGCTACGGAGTCATGCTACCCAAAAAGAAAGGCTCCAAAAAATGAAAATGAAAAGCACAAAATAGAACTAAAGACTATATAGATATACATATGTAAAGAGGATATTTTCTGATGCCTCAAAATTTGAAGCACTTCAGATGCCGCCCACTGTGAGACAGTGAAAATGGTGTGCCATCTTGATAAACTAGCATGAAACCATTTTGTCCCTAAAAACATTGAATGGTGAATGGAACTCTCCACCAGGAAACCACTTTTTTGTGTCTTCCCCTTGCTTCTCTTCTCTTACTTCCCCTTGGCAAGGCTTGCTTTTTAGTCTGAGAATCATGAATCTTGGTTCTCCCGTGGAGTCCCTTTTCCTAATTCCAATGGGTAGCAGCCTAGTCTATTACCATAATTTTCTATTCTGATAGTTCAGTCTAGCACATGTCTTGATTGTCCCCTTCAGATGCCTGGCAGACCACCAACTCAGCATTTCCTTTGTCTCAAGTAGCTCCCCATTCAAGTAACAGAGATTCATACTCGGTAGTGTTATTGGTATTACTGAATTACAACTCATGTAAAGAAGGAAAAATATCCCCCTTAGGAGATATCAACACCAACTTGGCCCCAACACCTATAGAGGAATTGTTACCATCCATTTCCCTGATCCAAACATCACCAAAAATGGATCTTCTATCAAATTTATCTTCATTAGAGATGGAAGACCCTTTTTCATTTGTATTGTACCCTACCAATCCTTTTGATGTCTAGTTTGAATTAATTCCTAGATCACCACCTACCGGAATTTCATCTCTAAGAACATGGACGTCCTCCATGGTCAAGAAGTAATCATCCCTGCCTGAAAACTCAAACAAAATTTGAGCTTCAGGGGCTAATGTTTGGGTCTTGACATCTTGTACCAACTTGTCCAACTGATCGGGGTTGGACTGCAGGACTTCAAATTTAGTGATCTGACTTTTGGTCTTTTTGACATGATTAGTTATGTCAAATGATTGAATTGGACTAGGCACAGAGGATGGGAGTTCATCCTTTTGGTTTTTGGGAGGGGAGGGAGGATTGGACTGTGAAATTGAAGTAGAAGTTGCAAAACTATTTGGGATACTTACTTCTTTAGCAACCACCAGATCCTTTGGCTAGAAAGATAGAGTGGTTCCATGTTTAGCAATTGAAACTACTAGTTGAGGTCCCTCCTCTACTTTCTCTTTATTATCTTGTTGAGTTGATTGATTCTTGGATCGGGTGAATACAACATATGACCCCTCAGTTGCATTGCCTTCTGGGTTCATCATAATAGTTTAGGAAACTGATGTGGGAGTCACCAGCTGATTCTTCTTAATCAATCTTAGGTTGGAATGATAAATCATGTTCTATTTCTAAATATCCAACTGCTAAGTTGGTTGGAGGCACTTTAAGGGCAAGGTTCCTCTACAGGGGAGGAAGGCAATTTGGCTGCCCTTGATTCCTTGTATCATTGCCTTGGTATGCCTGATTTTGAAATGTCTTCCTTGGCATATCTTAATTAGGAGAAGTAGACATAACTTGGGCCATTTGTCTTCTGAGGACCAGTAATTTATTTGCTAGCTTCTGCACCATTGGATCAGTGGTGGCTGAAGAGGAGTATTCAGAAGGAGTAGATTTACCTCTATTTGGATCTCTTCTTATCTTTCCAGCTAAGATAAGGTCATGTTCTACCTCAGTAGCCAAGTCTTGAGTAGAAATTATATCTATGTGTCTAGCCTAGCTCAACAAGAAACTCACTTCAAGCAGTTGTGAGTTGATGAAGAAACACTTGAGATTCTAAGGTATTGGTTGGGCAACCATGGGAATTTTGTGCCTCAGCTTGTCGAACCTGGCAATAAAATCCCTCATAGGCTCATGAGGCTCTTTCTTCATTTGAGTGAGTTGGGCTAGCAAGGCATGTGCATATTCTATAGGCTTGAACCTGGCTTCAAATTTGTCTTTCAGAGTGTCTTAGTTGGTCACTAATCTGGCCTGCAGGTGGTAGAACCAGTCTGCAACAGCACCTTGTAACATCTCCACGAATAGCCTGACTGATATGTCTTCAAATTCCACCCCTATTACACCATAGGCTATGCTAAAAGTTGCAACATGTTCATTAGGATGAACTTTCCCATCACCAAAGAATTTGGGGTAATTCTTCCTTGAACTGTGTGGAAGCTCATGCAGGGGTGGAGTCAAATTAAGTGGACCAAAAGAGTTACCCTAAGGGCCTTGAGCCATGATTTTATTATGTAAAAGTGGGATCACAAATCTAGATGTAGAATGGATAGGCAAAGCTCTAATACCAGCAAAAAAAGAAGCTCTGCCTTGTGATAGTGACCTGGTAGTTCTAGGAGGAAGACTCCTAGTTTGTCTAAGGTGAGGTTGTGGAGGAAACAACTTGAAATTACTCTGCTGCACCAACTCAAAAGTAAGGTCAACAACACTTTGGGAATTTTGGCCTCTAGTATAATGTGGAGTTGCCAAATTGCAAAATGAAAATGGAAAAGAGCAGGATCTACTTTAGCTTGAAGCTTGAGACTTCAAACTACGTGCTTTTCCTAGCGGCTCTAGTTTTGCAGACCAGATAATATAATAGAGATGGAGGAAGATGGTAAGGCTATAATGATAATGGGTAAGACATGGAATGGAGTCACCAGACTATGTAATGGATAAGGGTAAGGACTAATTCAATCTAAAACTTGAGGTCTTAGACTGCACATTCATCCCCAATGGAGTCGCCAAAAATTGTTGGGTGAATATTTTATCATCAAATAACTGATGACAAAATGGGTATATCAACCATAGCACAGGGAGATTTATGCCATGAAAAGTGTGGGTTTACCAGATCTAGATGAGGTAAATCTCTCCTCTCATCAAGGAGAGGTTCCCTATGAATATTTATATGCTATATGTATATATAATTAAGTAGAAAATAATACTTGGGGTGGTATAACAACATCCACCTCTCTTTTTTTAGAGGTGATGTCCAAGGAACAAGAGAGAGAAATCCTGGTCATTGGTCCACAACATTCCTTTTCTTTCAGGAATGGTATCCAGCGTAGAGCCAAAAATCACCTAAAGTAAGTAACAAAGTTAACAAAGAAACCTATGTAAGCACAAAGTCTTCCATTGTCTCCTTCACTGATTTGGAATACGCGTAACCGTAGAGTGAAATGAAGCACAAAGTCTTCGCCTGAAACTATAAAGGATAAAAGGATCACAAAGATAAAAGTATCTCAAAGTCTATCTTTTTTCTTTTAGAAATGTCCTCAGATAATATCAACACACACACTTTGCTTATTAAATCAAACAAATAAGAGATTATTAGGAAAGAGGACATAAGAACTATTTCCTAAATAACGTAGATAACTTCAACACAAAGTCTGAAATAAACATGCTTCTCATTCATTCAACAAAATATGATTTACAAGTTGAGCACAAAGTCTCAAGAAGTGTCTAAATTTAAGCAGAGTTTTTTCTCTTAATTCTCAGAGATCTATTTACAAAATAGGTCTCCTCTATATATAGGGAGAAACCTTCAAAATTTTAGAAAATATTAAAATACAAAAATATCCTAGTCAAAGATGACTCATCTTTGACTTTGAGATATTTTTCTTGAATTTTTACATGTAATTACACATTAAAAAATTGCATGTACTTTTACATGAAAATGTCCTAAGTCAATTACAAAGTGCATTTTGAATAAATCATGGAAGAATAGCTTCGATCTTTATTTCCAGTCTTCTTCATTGTCTTCGACTTCAGAGAAACTTCAGTGATCTGGAAGAACTTTTGTTGAAAAGACATCGATGAAGGGGGATCCTTTAGATAAATTACAGTAAGAATCATGATTGTGCAATTAGGGGGAAAAATTAGCAATATGGGAAAATTGCACATTTGATGATCATGATTAGGGAAATGCGCTTGAAAAGGTTGAGGTGAGAGCAGGTCAGAAAGTGGAAGAAAAGGGGAGAAGGTGTGGAAAATAGGAAAAATGAAAATTTCCCAGAGTTAGGAAAAATGTAGAGAAGGTATGTAGGGGCAGCAAAAATTTCCACCCTTGCATATTGGAGAAGTTCATGTGCATAGGCGAAAAAAATTGCTGCCTATGTACGTCAGGGAGTCAGTGAAGAAGATCGTGTAAGGGTGGCAAAAATTGCTGCCCTTGCACCTGGAGGAGAGAAAACGGGAATGCATGGGTGGAAAAATTTGCCACTCCTACATAGAAGAAACCAAAGATGCAAGGGTGGCAAAAATTACTGCTCTTGCATGGAAGAGACCAAAAGATGCAAGGGTGACAAAAATTGCTGCTCTTGCATGTTGGGTGCAAACACTTGTCACGTTCTACTGTCTTTTTCCATTGGGCACTTTTTCATGGGATTTTCTCTTTAGTTAGGCTTTTCCTTTGCTTTAGTGATGAATCAACTGTTTGAACTGTTCCATTAAACCCCGGCTTTGAACCTCTTATTGAACTTGCCTTTGAACTGAAAGCATTGAACTGATTGAACTCAAAACTCATTGAAATTATAGAAATGTGCCTGTTTGTAGAGTCTGTAGAAACCAAGTCCGTAGTTTTCTCTAACCTTAAAAGAGTCCATAGATTTCAAACTATAAAAGCCCATTGAACTTGACCTGCTGAGTCCGTAGATTTTTGAGAAGCTTGAAAAATAAGGAATTTGAATTCCCAGGACAAATTTTGAAAAAGGAAGAGACAATTTTGGTCTGAAGGTTGTCCTAAAAATGAGTGGCATTTTTTGGGGACAACAAAGGGAAATAAAAAGAGATGAGAAAGTAAGGAAACATGAAATGATAGAAATAGTATAGGGTTGATTGGTTCAACCTAACGCAAAAATAAGGTTTGTAAATAGTACAAGGTTAACTGGATCAATCCATTACAATGAACAAAGGTTAGAAAAAGAGTGAATAGGGTCTACAAATAGTATAGGGTTGATTGGGTTGACCTAGTATAGTGAATAGGGAAAATTAGAAAGCTTATAATAGACTATGAATTGAAACAAGATAGGTTTTTCAAGTAATTTTAAAAGTGAGAAATGAAGGGAAATAAAAATCAATTGGATTAATGTTGGCCAATCTAATTGAGGCACACAACACAAAACCTTGAACCAACATTAGTTAATGCATGTTTTTGTAATACAAAATATAATTGAACAAAGATCAAGAAATCAACATGGAAATTAAATAACTAGATAAATGGTCAAACTAAATATTTATAAGATTATTAAGATATGTTCTTAAATGTGATGGGAAGTTATCTATAAGTAACTAGAAAGAAATCTAAGGATAGTTTTAGGTAGTTTGGGCTGAAAGGGATTTTTACTAGTAATGATATAGGATTGGTATTCTGACATACCCCCTCACTTCACACACTATAGGGATAAGGGTGTTAGGTTCTTAACTATAATATACCATTAAAAATGCTTTATACTTGACTAAAACATCAAGTCAGATTCCCCCTTGGTGATGAAATCAAAGTAGGTTGGTCTTGGGTAGTCAAATGTTAAAATTATTGTTTAGATTTTGTTATTCGGTCATGTGTGCATAAAATAGAAAATAGTGAAACTAAATTATTAATTGAAAAACACCTAGTTAAGTTATGTGATCTATTCTAAGCATGCAAGCAATAAGAAATGAAAGTGTGAGCTTATTACTAGCATATAAGGGTTAATTCTAACTTTAAAACAAGGTAAGTGTTGATGAAGTTGATAGTGTATGCATATAATACATAATAGGGTTGACAAGTTTGATCATATACTATGAAAACAAAGTTTTAAAATGAATAGGGTTAGTAGAGTTGACCTAGTTATATAAACAACACATAAAATATAGAATTAGGTTGAGAGGGTTGATCCAGTTGGCTATACAAGGGTAATTATGAAGACTACAACTATGAAAGGAAAGACTATAAAGAAAGAGATAGAAGGATAAAAAGAAACCTTGGTTCATTAGAGATGAAAAGAAGGAAGATTGATGTCAAAGAACCTTATAAAATTCTTGAAAAACCTACTAACTAGGTTGACTAGGTCAATCAAGTTCTACAAGAACCTGTTGCTAAGTGCATGTACTATATAGGGATGACTAGGTTGACCTAGTATGCTAAATAGGTCATCTAAAAGTCTATAAATTATACTAGGTCAACTAGGTCGATCCAATAATCTAGATGAAAATTTTGGAAAGCTAAAAACCTATTTTGGGTTGATTAGGTTGATCTAGTAGCATGTATTTGAAAAATTGCACATAGAAATTAGAGTTAGAATGATGTAGTTAACCCATTATGGAAAATATATGATAAAAATAATGATGAAAATAATGAAATAAGTTAAAAAATCTTACAAGGGTTAGATTCACATAAAATTCACCAAAATTTATATAATCATAAATGTATTATGTCTATAAATCAATCCTAGCTTGAAGAAGATAGATCATACCTACACTTCTGATTGAGAACACATTAGTTAAGTAGGAGAATGACTAAGATGGGGATCCAATAAACTTGATTAGGGGATCACTTATCATAATACACTATGCTAAGGAGGGTTCCAAAGACTCAAGACTAACACAATCATGTAAAAACCCTAAGGTGGTCGTAAGTTTTTATATTTCACTTCTTATAATGATAAGAAATTAAATATATTATAGTGCTCACCAAAGATTTTGACACAACATGGGGATTAGAAACAAAACAAATTAAACTAAACATGTATATAATACATATACTCATGTCAATATATATATATATATATAATCCTAATGCATGGAATATAATCATAACTACATTATCTATCTAGTCTTACTAAGGATAAATAAAGATACGAATACCTACCTTTAAATATGAACCCATTGAGACTCAATCTCTCCCTTAGCCAAGGTGTTTCACAAGATATTTTTATGTCATGTAAGGATAACAAATACAAATTAGCTTTAGGCTACACAACCTATCTATACATCTAAAAGACTTATCCATAAGATAAGATCCATATCTACAAAGAAATTATGGAACCCTTAGATTTATTCCTTAATTATAATGGTCAATAAGCATATGTTCATTCACACTTATTATTCTTCACTTATCTATTATGAAATTTTTGGAAATAAACTTGTATATATAGGTGGATCTTACCCTAAATCCTTTCGAATATGTTAGTTGTATACAGTCAACCCAATCAACCTTATATATTTTTTGGAGATAATTCACTAGGTCTCAAGCTATTTCAGCTAAAGGGATAACTAGATATAAAGTGAAAAATACCCAAAAATAGTATAGGGTTAACACAATAATTAGAGGATAAAAATTATACAAGGTTGACTTAGTCAACTTAGTATAAGCAACTATCAAAAGGGGGATGAGGTAAGTAATAGGAGGATGATGATGATGTGATAAATGATTTCAATGGGTAAAATTGAGAAGAATAATCTTAGGGTGAATGGTTTTTAGAGACACGTGTGTAGATGGCAAGTGGAAAAATAGACAATAATCTTATGAAGCACCAATGGTCTACCCACTCCTTTCTCGCTAGACCTCTTAAGGTATGAACTCAGAGAGATTGAGACTCAATGGGTTTCTACAAGATAAAAAGTTTTATTAAGTGATAAAAATTTTAAAATATTATGTGTATACACATGTGACATATTATAAGGAGAACTAATTGAATCAAACATGGAAGAGTAAAGAGAATATAATGATAGATACTTATCACTATGAATTTAACTATGCACCACCTCACATTCTTAGATAAGAAGTCATGAACTAAAAACCATATGTGAAATATTTATTTCAAAGGAATATATATTATTCAAACCATCAAGGCTTCATCATACTAGGTGTGGATTTTTATTACAAAGCCAAAAAGGCTTGCATTTATAGAGCATAAGAGAGGAGATAAAAGAAGAGACATTTAAGGGTCACAATGCCAAATGTCAAGGAATTAAAACTAGTTAAATTTCAAGAGAATGAATTATAAAATAAGTTAGGTACTTATCATTGATAAGTGTCGACCAGAATTGCATTATTCTCCTGAAGTTGGCATATAAATCTCAACTAGCCTTCTTGAAACTACCTTCATGATGAAGTATCACTTGGTTGCTTCAAACTAAACTAAGAAGTCTTGACACATATGAAAAATCTTAGGAAGGCTATAATCAATATGTGATATCATAAAATAATTCCCTAACTGATAGCCTTTCTCTTAACTCTTGTATTCAGTATTTGTAGTCATTTGTTAGCTCTCTTGGCCTCAATCTTCACATTTTTCATCAAGATGACTATCAATTACTTAAGAATATCCATTGTATAGGTGTTAAGATAGATTTTTGAAGTCCCTTTTCCTTTTAATCCATGAATTATACCTTATAAGGATCCAAAATTAGACCTCTCATCTTCTCACTAGGCAGTCACTTCTCATTTTCACTATTTGTCCAAGACTGCCTATAGTGAATAGTGTATTAGAGGGGTTTCTATTCTTATATGTGGGGATAATTCCCTATAGATATTATACATTTATTTTAATTCAACAATTCTACTCTACACCTCTAGAAATAATCAAAACTTGCAAAAAACCTTTAATTAGTTTTATCCGTACAAGAGATAGTACAAACCAAATAGATGTCTAGGAGCTTGATAGAGTATTTAACAAATCCAAATCACTTTCTAGGCCAAATTACCCTTCTAAGTTCATCTCTAATAATATTCTCCTCATCAAATATTAACAAGGATTTTAAGAGGGTTTGAGATATTTTGGTTGTTAATAATGGTTCATAAAAACCAGATGCTCAACTTCCAAAAAAATACATTGAGATCAATTTTAGGACCCTACTAAAATACTCATATCTCTTTGAGGTACCATGAAATGTGTTTGTATAGGTATGAGCATTTGAAAATGGCCTCTTGAGCTTTCTCTTGCATTTTGGTATGTATTATATGGTTTTAGGTAAAATTGACCACTTTATGTTGTTCATTTATAAAATAGTTGTTATAATCAACCTTATACCTCCCCCTTAAGTCTCTCAATGGAATTAGAAAGGTCATATGGTCATCAAAGTGAAACTAGACACTCTAAGGGCTTGGGCCTAGTTCTAGGCCTAATAGGCATCAATTATATCTCTACATACATGACCACCGTTGAGTGGTATTAGTGACTATAAGTTTTTCTCTACTTTATCCCACATTAAATTTACTTTTAGGAATCATCCCACATTCCCTCAAGACTCTGCCATGTCACCTTTCTTCATGCAAGTGTTATGCATGTAGTTTTGTATTGACTAAAAGTGACCTATATTTGAGATAAAATAGAGGGCATCTCCCATATTTGTCTTTAAAAATTGAGGATATATGGGATATATTATGTATCAGATACCGTTTTTGTAAATTTTCATATCTAGATCACCTCAACAAATCTCTCAACACTTCAAAACTTAAAACTAGCTTCTTAATCCTAGTGACTATCTTCAG
The DNA here is from genome assembly GCA_037957365.1 of Torreya grandis. Classification (NCBI taxonomy): domain Eukaryota; kingdom Viridiplantae; phylum Streptophyta; class Pinopsida; order Cupressales; family Taxaceae; genus Torreya; species Torreya grandis. The sequence continues at coordinate 175,940 of JARHVA010004417.1, read as the reverse complement.
GGTCTAGAACCTTAGGTTATGTGATAATTTAGAACTATCATGGCTCTAATTACTTTTTATAAAAACATATTAATTTATATACCCAATATTAGAGTTGTCTTAATGTGATCTATCCATTATACGCCTCTGCTTACCTCCCAACTTACACCTTCACTAGGCTGAACTAGTCTAATGTAAGATTGTGATTATTTCATTAAGGAATACAAAGGATTATTTTAGGTGGGGTAGTTATTTAAACACTATAAATTATGATTTTGATATCTCTTGATTTTATTACTATAATTTTACACTTTAAATCATTCATCTATGCCTATAGGTCATGCTTTTACCCCTTTCACTACTCCCAATATACTGAGTCTATAATCAGATTGTAGGTGACAATTTGATATAAATAAATATCCTATAGGTGATGACCTTTGTCAAAGAATTTTTATTCAAATCCTTTTATTTTTATTAAGTTTATTAGGTCATCTCAAATCAAATAGATTCACTATGTCTACAGACCATGCTTCCATTATGTCACTATTGTGTTGCAAGATCATTTTAGATTCAAAAGTATTTTAGCTTACTGGTAGTCTATAGTGAGAACTTGATTGAATTGGAAGCATATGTACATCACCTTATCTTGACCAAAAAAACACGTTACTATATTAAGACATTACCTGTATGATTGGTCAATAAGATATAGATTGTTAGGCTCATCTTGTCTTCAAGTCACTTTACCAGGGCATGACATAATGTAAGGTAGAATCCTCATTCAGATAAGTTAAGGTAAACTCTCCTAATTACAACTTTCTAAAACTAGGAATAAGGACCTAGGTCTATCTACAATTTAATGGTTTCACCATTGTCACCTTGATCTTATTTATGTTACTATACCTGATTAAAGGTCTCAAATGAGTTCAACCATCCTCATATCAACACTAATTTGGCTTTTTAGATTGAACTCAAACTATTGATGGATATTGTTTGTAGGTTTACATGACATAAGACTATGTATATGGAATTGGTTCTCATAACCAATATCTAACTAATTTTAATAACTTAATATTATTATTTCCACCTTCATAATTATTCACAATCTTATAACCCCCTTGCTTCATTAATGTGACTTATCAGGGTCTAGGTCCATTTGACTATAGGTGATAGTCATAAGGGAATCTAATTGTGTTCATGTGTTAGGCCTTGTATTTCATAAGAAACACTATTAAAAACCAAAATCTTCATGAATAATTATGATAAAAAATTCTCTTAGATATTAAAATCAAACATTCTATCCTTTTTATGAAGCCATTTATAAGAAAATAAAGTCTACAATAGTGAAACATTGTTTATAGCTTCAATGGTGTTTTTTTAGTAGCAAGATGAGGTAGTCATTCTCATTTATTGATATCCACATGAAAAAAAACACTAAAAATATTATGATTATGGATTTCATGCTCTTTAATAACATTTACACCACTTATCTTTCTTAGATAAATGAAAATAGAGAAGGAAAACTGAGGTGATGGGGATGTGTAGGTAGAAAAGAGTCATTAACACTCTTAGAAATGGTTCATTAAGCAAAAATAACCAAACCTATAAATATTTTCATGAATTATAATTTAAAATGGAGTAATGACGCCCAAAATTTTCACTTTCTCTAATTTACCTCCTCTTGTCCATACCAAGTTGAAACTAGTTTACCTTTTTAGCTTGTCCAAGAGAACAATGAAAAAGGAGAGTCATTTTTTTCTAAATTTTTGGTCTATCAAAGCTACCTAAGAATGGAAGTGTACTATGGGGATATTAACTTACACCCCTAATCCTTACCATGTGCCAATTTTACCTTTCAATCCATACAACTACCTTTAACTACTTGAAACTATTGTGATATTCCTTTTTCTACATTAAACATACAATTATCAGTTCAAAACTGCCATCTCTAGCATACACTTGACTATGGTATTTTCACTTACACTTTGACCCACTTTTAATTATAAATAAATCATATAAGTTAATTAGAAAGTATAAAAAGGTGACATAAAGGGATGTTAACACAATGACATAAATGACCAAGGTGTAAAACACATTAAATGACCTTTATGACCATGTTATGACTAAGCAAGACCCTATATGAAATTTGAATATATATGGAGGCTAAATTATTTAACTAGGTGGTCAAACTAGTCAATAATTCCTAGGTAAGTGATGTAACAAGATTCAAAACAAGTGACATAATCAAACTTACTGAGGGACTAATTGGATCTTCAAAAATGACTAAGTATAGAAAGTAGTGCACAACAGCCATGTGGAAAATTTGAATAAAGGGAACCTACATGAAAAATATTTAACTTTTATTATTTTGTATTTGAACAAAAATGGATTAGTAAAAAGTTGAAAAAGAAAACAAAGGGAGATATAATTTAATGAATAAGAACAACCCCCTTTTGCCAAATTAATATCCAATTTAGTAGAAAATATAGAAAATGACTAAGTCTAATAATTAAACAATATAAACACTTAGTAATTCTAATTCAAAAGGGGTCATAAATGGACCGAATTCAGAAAAAATTACTAAATATAAGTATTTTTTATTTTAATTTAGTCTAAAATTTCATAAAGTGACTAAGTCTAAAAGTGAATTAATGCAAACACTTAGTCAATTTAACTCAAAAGGAAGCAATAATAGACAAAATTGATTAAGTAAAATATGCAAAAACTCTAAAATTGATTAGATAACTTACTTAAGTCTAAGCCATATTTTTTCCAAAAAGGAATTTTTTTAACTCTTAAAAACACATTTTAGAAAAGATAAGACTCTTTATACTTAGGAAAATTCATAAATGAAATTTTTAGACAAAGCACATATAATGAAAATTATTTTTTCTAATTTAATTTAAATAATGAAGCTAGCCTAAAATTTATACTTTAAATCTAGGGATATTCTCAGCTAGACCAATAATTAAAATAGGTCCAAGGCACAAATTCTATTAAATAAAAATACCAGACACTAGAGTAAAAAGAGGATTCATGATTTCATGATGAAATTAGGCTGTGTTGTGTAAGTAGAACACTCATATCATGATCATCCCATTACCTATATGTTTTCTCTAATCCATTAAAGGTAATATAGAGCTCAAAAATATAATTAGCACAAATGAATTTGTTTTTAGTATATTTTGGATATAATAGGCTCCAAACTAGTCATTTTTATTTAAAAACTTTCTAGTTTTTCCATATTTTCTCACCTAACACATATTTAATGATTACGAGTCATTTTATTGATATATTTTATGATTCATGTTTTAAAACTAATTTTTCAATGGATTTATATCTCTTATAACATGTCTTATGGTTTTATAAGTACACAATGACTTGGCATTGAATTCTCTTCCTTGATGGGATGATTTAGATAGTATTATCTTACCCACACATATGGTATGTACTCAAATCCACGTTCTAATTACATATTATGATTTTTTATCTTTCATTAAAATACACTTGATTCCAATATTTTGTTTTTAGGTTGCATGGAGTTCTGACTAGTTTTATTTGCACCACTAAGGTAAGTGAGGTGAGTATTTATAACCCCATTTTCCCCTTTCACACACCACTACTTGGGACTAGAACCTCATAAATTTATGAAAATTCAAAATACTATGGGGAAATGTGTATGTACCTAAAATTTTCATGGTGAAACATTCTTAGTTTGATGTCTAATGATAATGTAGTCATATCCTACTTTATGCTCAAATGGGTTCTCTATAACACTCTTCCTATTTTACCTCCATTTCTCTCAATTAGGACCCTAAAAATCCCCTTTTTGGACTTATGACCATTGATTGTATGTTGTTTTTTAAAACACTTTATTAAGGATAGAACCATCCCTCTCTAGGATGGAACTACCATGGTGTATTATGGAATTATTGTTCATGTTACATAACCGCTCAGGAAGTTGTGTAAATGAACCTCATAGAACCCTTCCAAACATGGTGATTCTACACTAATTTTATAGTGGTTATATCATAAAATCTAATGATTTTGTAACCATCTCATGGAAAAAGGGGTGGTTTTACCACGTTCCATCCATCTTCCAAACTTAGCTTCTAAAACTCAAGCTTTAACACATTTTGCATGGTTATAATTCTATTTCTTAATGTTTCCACTTTATGTTAGATTCCATGATGGCCTAACTAACTCTTTTTTATATTATTATTATTATTATTATTATTATTATTATTATTATTATTATTATTATTATTATTATTATTATTATTATTATTAATTTTTAATTATTTTATGAGTTTTAATTGGAGTTACACACCTCTACATCCTCCATTCAATCTCCATTTCTCTTTTATGAGTAAGCCAATTTTAATTTTTTTATACAAAAATTTGCATTAGATCCTAGAGTTTTGAATATTTATATAGCCAAAACTTATTACCATAGATTTGAATATTTTTTGATAATTTTCATGTCAACTACACTATTTTAAATATGGAGAATCATTATTTATACAACTAGATCTTTTCAAACAATTTTATTAACTAGCCAAATAAGTTGTTGTTTGTTCAGAGTTCTCTCTCTCTCTCTCTCTCTCTCTATATATATATATATATATATATATATATATCTTATTTTATCCATTTTTATACTTCCATTTGATCATCCTCTTAGTTAGATATTTCCTTCAATCATTGTTGATCAATGGATATATCATGTTGAAGTCTACATCAAAAATACTTCTTTTGCTTTCAGATGATCTATGCCTTGATTAGTTTAGGGGTTTCTAGTTTTAGTTTCTTTTATTTTTTTCATTAGATTAGATTATATTGGTATCACATCCTAATTTCTCACTAAGCTAATTTACCTAATTATTCACGGATTATTATGGCTATTAAATTAATTAGTTACTATTTATTAAGATGTAAGTCATATGTTGTTATGGGATAGTTGTATGTTACTTTGATTACATGATTACATTACTATGAGATAGCTACAATTGTATATTATTTATATTATGATCATGTTTTTTAGTTTTTACAACAGTCTTTTATGGATATATATCATGATGTTACGAGCTAATTACCTTATTATCATGAGTTAGAGAGATTCATACCTAAGTGCATAGAGGGAGAACATCATCAAAGAGGATGACATAGATGGAGATGTTGGGGGGATGAAAAATGATCAACTAGAACTCATGCACACACCATGATAGATAAACACTCTTTATATGCATTATTTGAATTGTTAGGTTTAGTACATCTTTAGTGTAATTGACATTTATATGATTGGTTACGTTTGTTAGTTTTGATTTAGTTTAGTTTAATGCTTATGAGGATCTAATTTTATCTAATTTCATTATGACTATAATACATTGATTGATTACATAATGATACTTTTGATCATGATGCGTTATTAAATTCATGATTTTAGGTGGTAATGTTTTAATAAGGGATTAAATATATTTGATTAGTATTTATTCATTGTTGTCAATAGATTAACTAGAATGTGTTTTTAATGTCTTAATATATTATTGGTTATAATGATATTTAAGAAATATCATTGTTTTAAATTAGTACCATGATATATAAAAGATAGTTAGAAGACATTGGGATAGTCTATATAGAGTTGTAATAACAAATGACTATATTATTGTAATATCATCGTGTTTAACATTATTATAATAGTTATTAGATTTAATATTATAGTCAAAAGTATATCATTGACATTAAATTAGTCCCATTATTATTTAAAGTCATAATGTTGATTATCTTTTCTAAGTTATTACCAAAATTACATTATTATCTTAATATATCTTATAAACTAAACCTAGATAATGTTCAAATGCATAGATAATGGTGACTTGTGAAGTGTTAGTTATAATTGGCAATGATATCAATAAGTGGATTTTTTAAAGTTGGAAAACTTGCATGTGAGGTAAAAATATCATGTAGTAATTAAAAAAATTAAAATGTTGTTTATTTGTAATATTTGAGTGATTAGGGCTATTATCTATTTGTCTCAACTTGAGTTGACCTAGATTAGAGACCAAATATATGGATAATGTGGTTTTACGTGATGGGAACTGGAAGAAACTAGAGTTTGATGATATAATTGCATGAAAGGAATGTATGAGATAGGTTGGTAGAATAAAAATGATAATGAGGAGAAGGAAGGGAATGAATAGTAGTGGAGAAGATAAGGGAATAATTAGAAAGAAATTAGAGATTCTAGTTCAAGAGATAACAAATTTGGAAGCTATTTCAAGGTTAGTATTATAATTAATCTATGCATTTATCTTGCTAGGGTTTGGGTAATGTTCTTAAATACATTTCAATAATATGATACTAACATAGCCCTGTGGATGGATTGACCATCCATATAACTAAATCAATATCTCCCAGAATCCTTAAGTCTATTGAACAAAGTGTGTGTAATAAATATGGTAAGATATGATTTTTTTTAGTGTGTTCATCGTAGGACAAATTCATGGAAACCTGAAGCCCTAAAGTTAGGGTTATAATATATATACATATAGCTCTATCAATTCTTTATTTATTTAGTAAAATACTTAAGCATGTATATGGTAGACTAAGTACATGCATGTTTTGATACAATTAGTATATATATTAAAACCTTGAGTTTATAGATGTAACCAGGCTGATAATATATTATATAAAACATGAGATCTAATATGTAATGTTTTGTTGTTATATTTATGATTTCTCTATAATATAAAATATAAGATTGTGAAATTTTTTCAAGCATAGTATAGATGATTATTCATATGGATTTAGGGAAAAATTCTATGTATAACAATATTCCTTATAAACTTATAGTTTTGTATTAAAATATAATACTTTTTGGTGAAGAGATTGTATACATATTATAGTGTAAAAGAAATATATTTCTTGCCATTGAGATTTTAGATAAGATGAATATGTGTGTGTGTGTGTGTGTGTGTGTGTGGTAGACTTTCTATAGACATACACATGAATACAAATATTATATACAATTGGTTTATGTTTATGATGATTGGTAATGGGTACAATCCTTTATGTATAGGATGACTGATAGCATTTTATAAAACTCTTTTAGTTTATTTAATTTGGCATACAAACTTAGTTGGCTAGTTTGAACCTTAAGTAATGAGTATGAACTTAGGTTGATTATGCTTAGAAAGATAAAAAGGAATTGTTATATTGGATGTGTGTTGAATTGATGATGATTATTTATTTTAATTCTTCATTTTTGATAGTTAAGTTTAGGGGTTTAGGTGTCAAATACAATGTAAATAGTATATCTATTTAAAATGCATACTATGGGGAAAATGAGAGAAAATGGATTTGAAGAAGTTTTCTATTAATTATAGGGATTTTAAACTTAAAGTTAATAAAATGGAAATGTGAACATGATTTGTATATATGATTTGTTATATATTTTTATTCATTAAAATTAGATTTTAGATTAATTATCTAGACTGTATGAGATCCAAATGGAAAATAGATAATGAAAAACATAAATAGTGCATACATTACACTATGATTATTTGGAAAATAAATATCTCAGGAATAATGAACCCAATGTTTGTTATAGCAGTATAGAAATTTGAATATATAGGTATATACATGTGAATTGTACATGTCTTTTATGAATAAGACATATACATTGTTATTATATATGTTGTAATCTATATGGAAGGAATAATTACACATACACATTTATGGTAAATTATTATAAATGTGAAAGGTATGATTATAATTATGGTATTAAATATAATATTAAATTAATATAGTTAAGCACATGATACGATATACCATATCTATACGCATACAACTCTCTAAATGTAGTGTTATGAAATTTCAATATTGTTTATTATGAAAATTGAGATAAATTATGATGAGTTAGTTGTAATTTGTGAAGTATATAAATAGAGTTATATAATTATTAAAATGTCTTATCATAAATGGTTATATATTGAGTTACTTCTAAAATTTAGAAACATGCAATATAACATAATTATACCCAGTTGGTATAGGTTGTATTTGTTTATGTTATTATTTATGTATGAAATAATATCGATAAGATTCATTGCATATGTTTGATGGAATAAATGTATGCAATTTTATTATTTACATACTTATCATGTTTTGTGCTTATTGATAGGAAGTAATACAATTAAATCTATTGGTTATACTTTATATTAACCAAATATCACATTATTGGTACTAAATAAGAAATGAGATAGACTTCACTAACTAAATTAGCATCACCAATTCTAGATGAGGGTAATATGATCAAGTGGTGTGTATAAATTTGGCTGATCCTACAGATCATTATCTATTTGAAAACTTTGGCCATATTAATGTTTATTTAACATTGTCATTTCATACATTTGATTTACATGCTTGTGAGTTATCATTATACAATGTATTTTCTTTATGGTACACATTATTTTTTATAAATATTATAATACACGAATACTAGCTTGTCTCTCTAGATTCCCACACCATCACTATCTACCCATTCCTGAAGGGAGGGCCATTATTGGGTCAAGGGATTGTGTGGGGGATTGATGGTATATGGTTGGTGTGGAAAATTACTCAGATGATGATCTTCATCCCTATAATATTACTTCACTAGATACTACACTTGATATTACCATAGATACTAAGTTTGCAAGACTCGTGTTCCATGGAGCCTTGTATCTAGTATTGTTTTTATTATTGAAACATTAGTCTTGATGAAAATGTAATTATTTATTCATATGTACATTGATAGTAGTGGATGTAATATTGTCCTAGGCATTTCTATAATTATGTAATTAATTTATAAAATTATGCATTATGTTTTATCTCATATAATGCTAGTGATCAATAAATAATAAATATTTCATGTTTATTTTATGGTTAACATACTTAGTGTTCTATAGTTGGGTCACTAAGTAGATTATAATGGTGAAAAATAATGTAAAAATACATGGAATTATTTTTAAAAAATTATGTTATTCTATTAAATCCTAGTGGGGATATTACATTGTGGTGTCAGATCTATAGGTCAAACTCTAGGACTTAATGAGTCCACTAACCTTTTCTTATCATTATGTTTACCATAAAGGAGAATGGTGTAATTTATAGAATTTGGTGAGGGTCCTTGAAATTTTAATGGAAATAACCCTCCATTTGATTCCAAACCAATTTATCATTGAGCAAGTAGCAAAGTTGGATCATATTATCATATCTATTAATGAAACTAGGGACTAAATTGAAGCCCTAGAATAGGAAATTCATGGACATTTAGAGGATTCCAATTAGGATGTTTATAAATAGCATCCCTCTAAGAAACAAATACCACAAGATAAAATTCATAAATAAGTGTCACAGGATGTAGGAGCTTATGTAGCTATAGAATTGGATAGAGATATGAAAAAGGTGAATCCACCTAAGTTTAATGGAACCATTATGGGAGATGGATCTGAAGCATGGATGATTGAGATGGAGAAGTGATTCTAGTTTTGAAACTAATATAAACTTAGTAAAGTATATTTGGGATCTTACTAGTTGGATGGTGAAGTAAATGCATGGTGGGCAAAACAAAGTTGGAAATGAATCTTAAGTCTACCACCACCACATGGGATCAGTTTGTGACATTTTAAAAATCACAGTGTCTTCATAGTTATACTTTGACCAAAATATTTAAAATTTTTAGAATCTAAAGTAAATAGACATATTGTTAAATGAGTAATTGAAATAATTCACCAGATGTATGAAGTATGTACCTCACTATCAAGCTGATGAGACATTCAGAATTAGGAAGTTCGTCATGGGATTAAAACCCTGGATTTGTGGAGAGGTGGATGTTCATGGGTCATCTAACATGGATGAGGTCTTTTAGAAAGTAGTTAAATAGGAAAATAAGTTGAAATATCTTGATTAGGTCAGAGATAAGTTTAAGAATATTTTTTGAAGTTTTAAACCAAATTTCAAATAAAATAACTGGAAGTAGAAGAGTGGAGACTCCAAGATTCAGATCAAGATTCATAATACTAGATTTAATAGTGGTGCAAGTAATAATAAATTAGGCAATAGTTTCAAAGGAGGTTTCAAGGTAAACCAACATTTTGACACAAAAGGACCACCTAAAGCTTACTTTATCTGTGGAGGTGACCATTTTTATCCTGAATGTACATAGGATAAGGTTAAGAACAAAGGTACTATTCCATAACAAGGATCATTTCAATAACTAATTAATGTGGTTGTTGATAATTAGTAAGCCAAATTCCAAGCTTCACCCATAAAATTATCAGGTAATTTATTTAAACATCCAGTTCCATTTTGATAGATATGGGGGATATTGAATGTTTTATTACTAATAGAATACTTAATAATTTATGTATAAAAGTTGGAGTAATGGAAAATACATGGTCAATGCAATTAGAGAATGAGTCAAAGGTCAAATTTGACATGTGTTTATTTTAATTTGGGATTAGGTTGCATGAATTCACAATAATAGTGGATCTTTATGCATCACCATTAAGGTCATATGATGTGATCCTAAGAGTCAATTGGATCATGAATCATAAATCCAAGGTTGAATGCTACCTAAAAAATGTTGAGTGTCAAGATGACTTTAGAAATTAGACACAAATTTAGGGTGAGAAAATGGAGTTGAGGCTTAGGCATATTTTTTCAATGTAACTTAGGAAGGCTCAAGGAAAAGGGTGTCAAGCATTTATCATTAAAATAAATGAAATAGATGAATCTAAGGAACCATTCCTTGAATATTATACTGTATTTAGGTATTTTCATGATGTGTTTCTAGAAAAATTTCCAAGATTACCTCCCAAACATGAGTTTGATATGGATTTCATACCTAGATTAGAACCATAGTCTAAGGCATTATACAAAATGACAACCATTGAATTGGTTGAATTGAAGGCTCAAATCTAGGAATTATTATCGAAAATGTTGATCATACCAAGTGTGTTATGATGGGGTGTAGTTTTATTCATAAATAATAAGGATGGTACTCTTTACCTTTATATTGATTATATAATGTTGAATAAGGTGATTATTAAGACCAATATATGCTACCTCATATAGATGATCTTTTTTATTAGATGTGAGGAGAAATAGTATTTTATAAGATTGATCTTAGATAAGGATATCATAATTTGAGGAAAAAAGAGGAGGATATTCTAAAACAATGTTTAGAACTTGTTATGGTCACTATGAATTCACAATGTTACCATTTGGGTTAACAAATGCTCTGACCACATTTATGAATCTCATGAATAGTGTGTTTAAATATTATCTATATAACTTTGTTTTGGTCTTTGTAGATGACATTAGTATATATTATAAAGATGAATAAGATCATATTTAATATCTATAACTATTTTTTCAATGATTACAGAAGCACAAGTTGTATGAAAAGTTGTCTAAGTGTGCATCTTTATGAATGGTATTTTAGTAGATCTAGAAAAGATAAGAGACATTATGGAGTGGTCGGTACCAAATAATTTACATGAAGTAATAATTTTCATGGGATTAGAATTCTATTATAAGAAATTATACTAAATTTTTCTAAGATAACTATTCTGATTAACTCTCTAAAATGGAATAATAAAAGTTTTATCTAGTTAGATAAGTGTGATGTAGATTTTTGAGAACTAAAAAGGAGGATTAATTCAACACTAGTGTTAAGAGTTCCCAATCCCAATGGTCAATTATCGATGATAATAGATGCATGTGGGGATAGACTTGAAGGAGTTCTTATGTAGGATGGTATAGTGGTGGCCTATGAATCAAGGAAACTGAAGCCTTATGAGGTGAAATATGCCCCTCATGACATATAACTTTCAGAAATTATGCATGATTTAAAAGTTTTGACACATTATTTATTGGGAAAAATATTTGAGCTCAATACTAAAAACTTAGGACTCAAGTACATCTTCACCCAATTAAATTTGAATGCTTGTCAAATACATTGGTTAGAGTTTTTTTCTAATTATGATTTTGATATTAGATATATCAAAAGAAATGAAAATATATTAGTTGATGCCTTAAGTCATAAGAGGTACACAGTAGTCATGGCTACTATTAGGAGTACTTTCAAGGATCAAGAGATTGAATTCTTTCTAGGAGATGAATTATATGATCAATTCAAAAAAGCATTGTAAAAAATTTCTTAAAATATTAGGTATAAAGGATATAAAATAGATAATGATGGTATTTTTTGATACAATAGAAAGATGTAAGTACCAGATAGAGTGAATATGAGGAATAAAATGCTAAACTAACTACACAATGCCCTATATTTAGGACATTTGAGAGTAACCAAGTTCATAGTAGAGATTAAATCACTATATTTATAGAAGGGAATCAAAAAATATGCAACAAAATTTGTATCTCATTTTCTATAATGTCAACATGTGAAATCTAAACTTGTACATCTTGTTGGATTGTTATATCCACATGACATACCAAAATGAAAGTGGTAGGTGATCAATATGGACTTTGTCCAAGGTTTACCATTTTAATGGAATAGGAATGACATGATCTTGGTTTTATTTGACAAAATAACCAAGGTATCTCATTTTATACCAAATAATTTAATAGATAATGCATCCACTCTTAAAAAGAGATTTGTAAAGGAAGAGTATCAGTTACATGTTTTTCTAGAGAAGATCATTTTAGATCATGATCAAAAGATCACTTCTAAGTTTTGGTTGACTCTAAATTCATCTTTGGGTATATAATTAAAGTTCAACACTACATATCACCCATAGATTGATGGTCTAATTGAGAAATTTAATCAAGTGTTAGAAGGTCTCCTTTGTATGTATTACACGGATCAATAATATAAGTGGGAGGAGTACCTTCCATTGGTTGATTTTGATTACAATAACTCATACCAATCATGTTTGAAAATGACACCATTTGAATAATTATATGGAATAAGGTGAAAAAAACTAATTAGTTGGGATAGGTTGGAGGACAAATAGTCTTTGGACTTGAGATGCTTTTAGAAATAAAATATCAAGTCAGATTAACTAAGTAGAGGCTGGTGAAGGCTAATGATAGACATAAGAGTTATGTTGATTTGAAAAGAATAACTAGGTAGTTTTTAGTAGGTGATAAAGTATTTATGAGTTAAGCCTAATATAAGATTGATTAAATTTGAAAATTCAACAAAACTTTCCCTGAGATATGTGGGACCCTTCAAGGTTTTGGAAATGGTCAATCCTATATCATATAGGTTAGCATTCCCATTATCGATAGCTTTATTGCATAATTAATTACATGTATCTTATCTTAAAAATTAGATAGTTTATCGTTCACATGTATTGGAATTCTTTGTAGATTCTAGATCCTAAGGTGGTCATGGTAGAACCAATCAGAGTAACTGACACTCACAAAATTTGTTTGCATAATAGAAAAGTGTCAGAGTGTAAGGTCTTATGGGACAAAGACTCTAAGGATAATTACACTTTAGAGGATTATAATTATTTATAAATGATATTTACACATTTATTTTCTTGATTCAATGCTTCATACTATGTTATTTTTCTACTAAAAAATGTTTTTAAATTTATAACTAGTGTCTGAATAAGTGTCATCACGATGATGATCAACTTTAGTGGGGAAGGATGTCACATCATGATTTATCACTAATCTAATTTAACTAATTATCCATGTATTATTATGGTTTTTAAATTGATTAATTACTATTTATTAATCTTTAATTATATGATATTATGGGATAGCTATATTTTGATTTGATTACATTATTACATTGCTATGAGATAAATGCACTTATATAATCTTTACATTATTATCATGTTGTTAGTTTTTACATTAGTATTTTATGGATATATATCATGATATTATAGTCTAACTACCTTCTCGTCATGAGTTGGATGTAGGAGAGATTCATCCCTCAGAGCATGATGGATGGAGAGAATCATCATAAAGAATAATGTATATGGAGGTGTTATGGGGATGAAATATGAATAGATATAACCCATGCACACACCATAATAGATAAACACTTGATATGAATAGATATAACCCATGCACACACCATAATAGATAAAAACTCTTTATATGAATTATTTGAAATGTTATCTTTAATATGTCTTTGGTGTAGTTTGCATCTAGATGATTGGTTATGTGTGTTAGTTTTGATCTAGTTCAGTTTAATGCTTATGAGGATCTAATTTTGTGTGATTTCATAATGAATATAGTATATTTATTGAGTTAATAATGATGCTTTTGATCATGGAATGTTATTTAATTCATGATTGTAGGTGATATTATTTTAATGAGTGAGTAAATTTATTTGATTATTATTTATTTACTGATATCGAGAGATTAATCAAAATGCCATTTTAATGTCTTACTATATTACTAGTTATAATGATATTCAATAAATATCATTATTTGGAGTTAGTGCCATGATATATGAAAGATAGAAAGAAGATATTGGGGTAGTCTATATATAGTGGTAATAACAAATGACTATGTTATTATAATATCATCATGTTTGAAATTATTATAAAAATTGTTAGATTTACTATTACAGTCAAAAGTATATCACTAAATTTAAATTAGTCACATTATTATTTAAAGTCATAATGTTGATTGTCTTTTGTAATTTATTACCAAAATTACATTATTATCCTAATCTATCCTATGAACTAAACCTAGTCAATGTTTGAATGTATAGACAATGGTGACTTGCGTAGTGTTAGTTATCATTGGCAATGATATTAATAAGTGGAATTTGTAAAGTTGGAAAACTAACATGTGAGGTCAAAAGACCATGTAGTGATTAAAAGACTAAAATATTATTTATTTGAAAAATTTGATTGATTAGATCATTGTTCTATTTTTCTTAACATCATTTGACCTAGATTAGAGAGCAAATATGTAGATAATGGGGTTTTTCATGATGGTAACTAGAAAAAACTATGAGTTTGATACTACAATTGCATGTAAGGAATGTATGAGAGAGGTTGGTAGAATAAAAATGATAAGGAGGAGAAGGAAGGGAACATATGATGGTGGAGAAGAGAAGGGAGAAGATAGAAGGAAAGTGGATATTCTGGTTCAAGGGATAACAAATTTAGAAGCTATTTGAAGTTTGGTATTGTAATTAATTTGTTAATTTATGTTGAATACAGTGAAAATGTATGCATTTATCTTACTAGGGTTTGGGTAATGCATTTTTAAATACATTTCAATAATATGATACTAATTTAGCCATGTATATGGCTCAACCATACATAGAACTAGATCAATATCTCCTAAAATCCTTAATTCTTTTGAACAATCTATGTGTAATAAATATGGAAGGTAGGATTATTGTTATTGTGTTCATTTTAGGCCAAAGCCATGGAAAATTAAAGTAATAAAGTTAGGATTATAATATATATACATATAACTCTGTCAATGTTTTATTTATTTGAGAAATTCCTTAAGCTTAAATATGGTGGACTGAGTACATGGATATTTTGATAAAGTGAGGATATATATTTAAACCTTGAGTTTATAGATGTAACTGGGCTAAGAATATATTCTAGAAAACTTGAGATCTAATATGTAATGGTCTATTTTTATATTTATGATTTATTTATAAAATAAAACATAGGATTGTTAAATTGTTTTAAAGATAGTATAAATGATGATTTGTATGGATTTAGGGAAAAAATCTATGTATAAAAATATTCATTATAAACTTATAGTTTCTTATTAAAATAAAATACTTTTTGATGAAGAGATTATATACACATTTTAGTGGAATACACACACACACACACACACACACACACACACACACACACACACACATTATAGTGTGAACTGTATACACATTGTAGTGTGAAAAAATTATTTTACATCATTGAGATATTAGATCAGATGAACATATATATGATGGACATTATATATACATACACATGTATACAACTATTATATATGATTTTTTTTATGTTTATGAAGATTGATAATGTGTACAAGCCTTTCTGTAGAGGATGATCGATAGCATTTTATAAAAATATTTTAGTGTATTCAATTTGGTATACAAACTTAGTTGGCTAGTTTCAACCTTAAGGAATGAGTGTGAGCTTATAAGGTTGACCATGCTTAGCTAAATCAAAATAAATTGTTATATTGTCTTTGTGTTGAATTGATGATTATTATTTCTTTTAATTCTAAGTTTTTGATAGTTAATTTTAGGGGTTTGGGTTTCAAATATAATGTAAACATTATATCTATTTAAAACCCAAATTAGGGGGAAAATGAGATAAAATGTATTGGAATAAGTTTTCTATTGATTACAAGGATTTTAAACTTCAAGTTATTAAAATGGAAATGTGAACAAGATTTGCATATATGATCTATTATATATTTGTATTCATTAAAATTAGATGTTAGATTGATTTTTTGGACTATATGAGATCTAAATGGAAAATAGATAATTAAAAGCATAAATAGTGCATACATTATACTCAAATATATCAGGAATAATGAACCCACTATTTATTAGAAAAGTACAAAAAATTGAATATATAGATAAATACATGTGGATTGTATATGACTCGTATGAATATGATATATACATTGTTATTATATATGTTTTAATATGTATGAAAGGAATAATTACACACACATACATATATGGTAAATTCTTGTAAATGTGAAAGGTATGCTTGTAATTATAGAATTAACTATAATCACAAATTAATCTAGTTAACCACATGATGTGGTATACCATATCTATACACATACAACTCTCTAAATGTGTGAACAATGTTATGAAAATTTGATATTGTTTATTATGAGAATTGAAATAAATTATTACTAGTTAGTTGTAATTTGTGAATTATATACATATAATTATATTATATCTAAAATGGCTTATCATAAATGGTTATATATTGAGTTACTTTTGAAATTTAGAAACATGTAGTCTAACATAATTATACCTATTTGGTATATATTATATTTTTTAATGGTATTATTTATGTATTAAATAATATATATGAGATTCATTGCATACTTTTGATGGAATAAATTTATTTACTTTGATTATTTTCATACTTATAATGTTGTATTCCTACTAATAAGAAGTAATCTAATTAAATCTATTGGTTATATTTTATATTAATCAAATATCACATTGTTGGTACTAAATAAGTAGTGAGATGGACTTCACTAGCTTATATAGCATTACCAATGTTGGATGAGGGTAATCCAATCAAGTGGTGTGTATGAATTTGACTGATCTTAGAGATCATTATCTATTTGAAAAATTTGGCCAAAGTAATGTTTAGTTAAACACTATCATTTCATATGTTTGATTTACATGCTTGTGAGTTATCATGTTAGAACATATTTTATTTATGATACACATCATGTTTTAGAAATCTTACGACACACAAGTACTAGGTTCTCTATATGGATTATTGTACCATCACTATCTACCCATCTATGAAGAGAGGGCCATTCCTTGGTTGGAATATTGTGTAGGGGATCAATGGTTTATGGTTGGTGTGTAAAAGTGCTTAGATGATGCTCTCCCTCCCCACATAATACTTCATTGGAGACTACACTTGATATTAACATAGGTACTGGAGTTTATGAGACTCATGCTCCATAGAGCCTTGTATATAGTATTGTTTTTATTATTGAAGAAATATTCCTAATGAAAATTTAATTATGTATTCATATGTATATTGATAGCTATGGTTGTAATATTGTACTAGCTATGGCTGGAATTATGTAATTGTTTTATGAAATTATGTAGTATGTTTTGTTTCATATAATTCTAGTGATCAGTAACTAATATATGCTACATGTTTATTTTATGGTTAACATTCTTAGTGTGTTATAGTTGGGTCACTAATTAGAATCTTGTGGTGAAATCTAATGTAAGAATATGTGGAATTGTTTTTAAAAAAAAATTATTTTAGTAAATCCTCGTGGGAATGTTAAAATTGGTTTCATTTCTTATGCTAGTTTAAATCTCTATTTTTTAAGAATTAAAATTATATAGGAAAAATAATTATTCTCTCTCCTATATTTACACAAAAATATTAATTAGTTTCTTCATTTTCTTGTAGCCATTCAATATATTCTTCTAAAGAATTTATTTTTTATTACAAACCCTAGGTGAGAATTAGAAAAAATAAAATACACACTTTTTTTTGTAACCATTATCAATTTTTAGTTTGAAAACAAGATCTTTCTTACACAATATCACATGTTTATAAAGTGAAACCCTAGTTAAACCTAGGTAATTATTAGGTGGTTCTTTAATTTTGATTCCATTTTTTTAATTAGATTATAAATTATTTTTTAGCTCACTAATGCATCAAAAGTATAATTCAATTATTCCCTTTAATCTAAAATAGATCATTCAAACTAGTGTGCATTCATTTAAAGACATTAAAATTTGCTTTATCTTGAATAGGCAAAATAAATATGTGGTGTTTAGTAGTATTTTATACTAAATAACTAGATCTTATTTTTCATTACATGTATGTGTTTTTTTTTTTGAAAAAAGAGGGGTAAAAACTTTATTAAATCAAGGAATACCAAAGTACAAAGCCACCTGAGGCAAGCACCTCAGGAACCAACAAAACCACAAAAAACCACAAGAAAAAGAAAGTTACACTCCAGTACCACTCTCATCCTCTGCCAAAATCCTCTCCAAATTTTGGTGAAGTGCGTGAGACATTTGCTCCCATCCATCAAACTTCCAGTCTTAAAATTTTTTTGATCCCCATCTTGCCAGGCAATCGGCCACCCTATTCCATTCCCTAGGAATATGGGCAAAAATCACTGAATCCATATAAGAACTGACCTAAAGAATTTGTTGAACAATCACTGACAGCTGCCAGCAAACATCAGAGGTCTTCTTCTCAAGAAGAAAATTAACCAAAACTTGAGAATCAGCCTCACAAATCACTTTCCTCCATCCTAACTCATAAGCTCTCTTTAAAGCATGTAGAATCACCCAACCTTCCATCTAATTAACTATATATACTCCTTTGTTAATCATGAAAATCAAAACCACTGCACTAGTAAAATCCCTACCGATCCCACCAATCCCAGTCGAGCCTGGATTCCCACGAGATGACCCATTCGTATTAAGATTCAAAAAAATAGCAAGAGGTGGCATCCATTTCCCCATCCTTTGCACTCTTTGATTCACCTATCTACCTCTCCTAACACATGTTGAGACTGAAGAAATTCCTTGAGTGCCTAGCCTCGCTGCAACCTCAGCATTGCTCTTTGCCAATGGCAGGGCAATCTCACTCTTAACCGCAATAGTTTCTTGGACCATGCCCAATATTCTAGTCCAAACATACTGAATTCCCAAATTTTCTCCTCAAAAAATCCTATAATTTCTTTCCAGCCAGACTTGCCATAAAATGAAAATCATACTAGTGTACCATACCTTGTGCAAAAATGAAGTCAGTGAGGGTAGTTTGCCCAATCTCGCCCAAAAATCAGCCAAGGAGGATGCATGAGCACATTGGCATTTCCAGGTGTCCCACCAAAAGTCCCATAATTGCATTAAGAAGGGGCATCAAAAGAGTAAATGTTGAGAATCCTCCTCCTTACTGCTGCATAAAACACACCTTAAAGGGCCAACAAATCCTCTCTTGCAAATATTATCCCACGTCAAGTATTTATTCCAGGCCATGGTCCATATGAAATAGTTAAACTTTGGCCAAGAAAAACTATTCCAGACTCTTTTCCACCAGGGAACTTCCCACCCACCATCTAATTGCTGAGAGATCAACACCTGGTACCCCAAAGACACCATGTATGATCCTTTTAGATTGGGAGCCCACACCAAAACATCCCTCCCCAAAAGGGTGCTACAGCTACATCCAGCAATAATGGATTGGAGTTCAGTGCACTCTAATTTCAATCCCACAATCAACCATTCCTCTGGTGTTTTCCACCTCACTTCCATCACTTTCCCCTGATGAGAAAATACCTTAAAATCACCCACCCTCAACCAACCAGCCTCACCAAATATTTGCGCTAATATCTATAGATGAGGATATTGTACTACTAGGGGTGGGAAACCATCCTAGGAGTCTTGCCAAAACCATGCCTCCATCCCATCTTTGCATATCTATAAAAAACCATGCTTGATGAGCGCAACCCCTTTCTTGAGTGTAGACCAAATTTACAACCCCTTCCTAGACAAGCTATGTAGAGGAGTATCATTCTGTGGAATCCCTACCAGGTACTTGTGGGATAATATTCTAGCCCACAGCTGGTCTAGTTCAACACACCATCTCCAATACAACTTTGTAGCCAGCACCATACCAGAGAGAATCGACTGTCTTAATCTTAGACCTCCCAGCCTTTTCAGGCTACAAACTATCTCCCATTTAATGAGACTCCATTTGGTTGCTGCTAAATTGCTAGCCTAAAGAAATTGCCTTGTTAAGGAATCAAAGTCTCTCACAAAACCAACCAGTGTTACCTAAACCATACACTTGTATATAGGGAGTGCCTGCATAACTAATTGAAGTAGTTAAACCCTACCAGTGAAGGATAGCCAGTGATGAGTCTAATGATTAACCTTATCACGAAACTTGTCCAAAAGGCCCTGCCACATCTCCCTAGACTGTATCCCAGTCGAGATGGGAATGCCAAGGTATAGTAGAGGAAGACTTCCAATTTGGAACCTGAGTAAATTATCAATTCTCTATTGGATTGGAAGTGGGGTATTAAAGAAATAAATTGAAGAATTACCCTCATTAATCAGCTATCCTGACACCTTAAGATAAACATTCAGGTTTCTACACATATTAGACACTTCTGTCACAGTTGCCATGCCCATAAAAGCTAGATCATCCACAAACTATAAGTGAGAAAGTGCCAGGAGACCTCCACCCCACTACCATCCCTGAATATATCCCCCTTCCACATTTCTTTTGATCAGTCATCCCAACCCTTCTACCAGAAGAAGAAACAGATAAGGAGAGAGGGGATCGCCTTGTTACAGGCCTCAAGAGGCTCCAAATAAATATGAATGCTCTCCATTAATTAGAACTAAAAAAGAGGTTGAATTCACACAACACATGACCCAATGTATCTAGTCCTCACTAAATCCAAAAGCCCTCAAAACCTTTTGAAGGAAAGACCACCGGACTCTGTCATAAGCTTTACTAATATCTAGCTTGATGAACATAGCCTTTTCTTTTAACTTGGCCATCGAATGAATTGCCTCCATAGCAACCACCATGCCATCCAAGATTTGGCGACCTTTCATGAATCCACGTTGCTCCTTAGATATAAGCAATGTAAGCCACCTCTTTAGTCTGTCAGCAATCAGCTTAGAGATAATTTTATAAATCACATTGCAGAGGGAAATGGGATGAAACTGACTTAACTAATCTGCTCCCTCCCCCTTAGGGATAAGAGCCAAGAAAGTCAAATTTAGATCCCTAAGCATCTGCTTATTCATCTATGATTCTTGAATAGTAGCCAGGGGATCAACTTTAATAATGTCCCAAAACTCCTAGAAAAATTCAATCAAAAATCCATCTGGCCTGGGTGCTTTACCTTTTTGCATCTAGAAAATAGTCCTCTCGACCTCCTCCATAGAAATGGCACTCATAAGATGCTCATTCATTTCCCAAGAGACCAAAGAGGGAATACAAGATGGAACCTAAGTCTCAGCTACCAGTTCCCCCTGCCCTTCCTCCCAAAATAAAGAAGTAAAGTACAGATCTGCCTCATTACAAATACCCTAAGTAGAATGAATGGTTTCCCCCTATCCATCACCAATGAGGAAATGGTATTACCATGCTACCTGGCTTTCATAGAGTTGAAGAAAAATGTAGTATCCTGATCCCCCTCCTGAAGCCAAACATTTCACGCCTTCTACTTCCAAAAGATTTCCTCTCTCAGCTCCCATTCCTCCATAACTTTTAGCGCTTTAGCTTCCTCTCTTAATAGTAATTCAGACACCCCCTCTTCCCTAATCATCTAGGGTCACTTCATTCCATTCTGTTTGCACCACATTTTTCTCCTAAAAAATATTTCTGAAGCATTGTCTATTCCAGCGCTTTAGCTGATATTTGACAAATTGTAAGAGCTTGGCAAAAGTATACATTGTTGTGCCAAATCCCAGTCTACCTATTTCCCACCAATTAGCAACACAACCATATAGGTCTGGATCCCTTAGCCACATAAGTTGGAATTTAAAAGGTGGTCTCTGAGGTATCCTAGCTTAGGAAATAGTGAGCTTTATGGGCCAATGATTCGAGCCCCACCAATCAAGAATCTCAGAGCAGGAAGACCACAACCCCCCCACCCAAAAACATGACACCATGAAACATTCAAGGAGTTCAGCAATACTACTATCCCCCAACCTTCTATTGTTCCATGTGAAGCAGCCATTGCTGGGCTTAATGTCAATAAGATTAAGAGCCAAGATATTGTCTCTAAGCAAAATGGAGGAGGGCTCAATTTTCATAATACATCCCCATTTCTTAGATAAATCTAGAATGGCATTAAAGTTTCCAGTAATAATCCATGGTAAATAAGGAAACAAGCTATGCACCTCATGAATATTAATTCATACCTAGAGCTTTCCTCAAAAATCCATCAGAGTATAGACATTAGAGAAAATAACTGATTCCCCTAATTCAATGCACCAAAAAACCATAGATAAGGAGGACCTAAATGAAATCTAGGACATAGGCTAGATCTTGCATAGGTTCCATATGCATGTCGCACCCCCCGAGGATCCCTGGGCTCTAATACAATGACAATGGCCTTACCTCCATAGCTTAGGTGCCATACTCATCATATAATCAATAGTAACTTTAGTCTCTTGAATAAAGAGAACATCCAGAGAATGCCTCTGCACTAATTCCTAAACAGCTTTTTGTTTAGGGCCACTGTTCAGGCCCCTTGCATTCCAAGAGATAATGATCATTTGGGGGGCATCAAGAAGTGGGAGTCTAGGGTCTTAATAGCTCTAAAATCCACCAAGTTTTCCCTAATCATCTTAATCCTCTCCAAGTCCTTCTTATGTCCTATTTTGGCATTTTTCTCTGAGGCCCCCTTCTTCCCTTCCTTTTGAAGGATGCCCAGGTGAGGGGTAGATTTCCCTATTTTATTTGCTTCGACAACCATAGCCCATATCACAGGCTCTACTTCCTCGACACCCTTCCCTATATTATAATTTAGCTCCCCTACCACCTTCATTCCCTCTTGTCCATCCATGATCATGGGCATAGTGAATTATTCTTATATAGCACACAGAGGCTTGGCAGATCCAATCTCCAAACCCAAATCCTCCTTCGGGTGATCATCATTGATCCATTCTTGATTAATTGCTTGTTGCACCAACTCATCTAAAATCTCAAACCTATTAAATGTATCCTCTTCTTGTCATTCTCTTAAGGTTATTTTCAATCCTCTTCTATGAGTTTGGGCTTTTACATGAACAAAGCCCTCAACATCCTTATTCTCTCTTACTACTAGCTTTTTCCCTTTGTCAGTACTAGGAATGGTATTAGAAGGAGGCATAATTTGCTGATCCATTGTCTTGGCTTTTGGAAATCTATGCACCAGGTGCACATATTCATGATAGATGTAGCATCAAAATGGAAGGGTCTCGTAGTCTGATTTCTATACTCAGGAATATCAACCTGCACTCATCTCAACTACATCTAGCAATGGTTTACTTAGATCAATTTCCATGCAGATACTAGCAAAGGTCATCACCTTCTTACTCAATTTTGTATAGAGGATCCAATCGGTCTTCTAAGCATTGATGCCAGCATATGTAGCACGTCCTCATGACAACATTCTATTAGAAGTCTAGCCAATCGAACCCACACTGGCACTCAATTTAGGAGCTCCTCGGAGGGGTTAAAGTTTGCATGCCAAGGTTTTACAAATAATCCAACTTGGTTATAAAAATAAGGCCCCCCTTTAAAGACCCTATTTTGGTTAGCTAGGTAGGGAAATGTCACCATGAGGTAGTTATTTGCAAGCATCGTGACCTCCAATTCTCCCTCTAGTTCCCAAACTCTTCGGGTCTAACTTTCTAGGAAATGAAGGGAGAATTTTAAACCTAAAAACTTACAAAACAAAGAATGATTAGAATAGTATTCTACATCCTCAGCAATCATTTCAAAGGGAATTACTAGTTTTGGTCTTTCTTTGTATCTCTTAAGACATCCATTAACCTTCATAATCTTGGAGCCTCCAGGCAGGTTCAATTCCTTGGCATCTAAATTCTAAGAAAAGAGGGCATTTTCATACCCTTGCACTTCCTATCCTAGCAAATTCATTCCAGCCACTTCACTAAAACTGAATCCAACACCAGTCCTAGAAGGCATACTCCCATCCATGATTGCACCTGCCAAAAGGTACTCTCCAGCTGTGAGCACACTCTAGACAACCCCACCGGCCCCTTCACTATGTGCTGACCAAAAATTGTGCACAGTTCATAGCACAAAGGATTCAAAAAAAAATTAAATAGGAAAAAATAGCCTAAGCTGTGGCCCCCACTCCCTGCTAACAAACTGACTCCTTTCCTCCTCCTACGCAGAAGCAAACACAGCAAAAAATGAGCTAGGGCAGGGCTACCCTATCTCATCGACATACTCTAGTCCGTACTCATCTTCTTCCCATCCTTTCATTACATGTATGTTAGTAAAAACATAGTTTTCATATTAGATTCATCCATATATCATTTATAAGATCATAAAAATAATTTCATTTATCTTACATCTAGGAAATATAAAATCAATGATTGCATTGTTAAAAGTAGATTATGTTTCCTTATCTTGAATGAATTTGAAAAATGAGTTAAAAATACAAAAAAATAATTATTTAATTTAATTTTCATTTATTTATCATTATTTACATTGAGTTATTAATTTTTAGTAAATAATTATCCCTCATTTAAGTTAAATATTACAAACAAAAACCAAACTACCAAAGCTTTGTCAAGCAAAGCACAAGGATCATAAAACCTTCCTTCAACATTAAAACAAGTGATTTCAAAAAAAAATTCCAAAATAAGCTCATACACTTATACCTTTCCTTGTCTCTTTTGTATGACACTTTTTGAGACACATGGTCTTGTCAAAGTGCATCTTCCCCTAGGGTTAGAGCACCTAGTCCTACAATCAACATACAATTAGTATTAGTATTTAATTAATACTGGATATTTTATTTATTGCACCAATTACCAATATTAGTATCATTTTTTTTGGTTCCCTAGAGGAACCAAAGAGAATCATTGATCCACCAATCAACATTTTCTCCCAAAGTGAGGTCATCAAGATAACATGATCTAGACCTAGATTATAATATCTCCCCCCATTTTTATTCTTATCACCACTTCTATACTCATTATATATCATTAACACTCATGCATTGATATTCCATATTCAACTTTATAGAGTATATCCCATCCCTTTATTCATTAATTAACCATCCTCACTTCACTAGTCGTAGTATTAATCAAGAGCTTCACCTCATTATTTTAGATACCAAAGGACCTTAGATTTCTATCTCCAGTTAGCTAGAAAATCTTAATGAACAATATGACATTATGGAAGTAATTTTGTTCCAAAATTAGAACCCATTTCCTCTCATCATCCCAAACCCCATTCCACCCAATAATCAACCTAATCTATATCTCTAACCATCACCATCCATTATGTTAGTTGTCACAACCTAACCTTAGGAACTCAAGTGCACAATTTAACATGTGTTATTAAAATTCATAGAGTGGAATCACTCCAAATAGATGGAATAGAATAAATATAATATGAATGAAAATTTATAATGAGAATACATGTGGACTTATAATTCTATTGCTAGCTCAAGTTCATGGAGTCCCACAATATTTAATTAAATTTAATAAACATTCACGGATTCATTGA